>JAPYZR010005751.1:0-12807 GCA_030522945.1 Trichopria nigra
AAAACCTGAAATGAATTACAGGTTCAATGTCGGTAACTTTTGGCGATGTGAGCCGTAAAGGAGTAGCGGTCCGCACGCGCTTATATATATATATGTATATACATCGGGCATTAATAAGAACTTGGCGCGAGAATCGACCGCTTCTCTTGATTAACAAAAAGTCGAGAATCATTTTATCTCAAAAATCAATTTATTCTTATGACTACGTTTTCTTAGCACTTGATTAAAAATCATTACAAAATGCATTCTGTATTTACAAGAATTCTTAAATTTAAGTAAATGCACATAAATATTTTTTGGTTGTCATAAATTGTTCTTAAGTCTAAAACTGCGCTGTATCATTTGGTGGAGGAGGTGGTGGAGGACCTCTCGGAGGGAAGGGTGGTCGGAACGAAGGAGGTACTGATGCACCCTGAGATACAGGCGGAGGTGGAGGATGCCTCCAAGTTTGTGGTGGTCTTGGCAGTGGAGGTTGAAACGGAGGCTGGAAAGGTGGTGGCGGAGGAGGTGCGCCAGCCGCTGGAGGAGGAGGTGGCGGGAATTGTCCTGGTGGAGCCCACTGTGGGACACCCATTCTCGGTGGTGGTCCTTGTCCACCACCTGGAACTGGCATTGGTGGTAATGGTGGAGGCATTCCAGGGGGAAGCGGAGGATGAGATGGCATATTCATTGGTGGAAGTGGAGGTGGTGGTATGTAAGGTGGAGGTGGAACAGGTGGTGGTGGAGGATGTCCCATTGGAACCGGTGCTGCAGGTGGAGGTGGTGGTGGCATAACCATTCCGTGGTGCATCATATGATGTGGTGGATGATGTACTCCAGGATGTATGCATGCTCCAGGCATAGACGACGGTACCAGAGGTGGGGCATCTGCAAACAGCTGATGTGGCCTGTCAGCTTGACTGAGTGGATTTTGGGCAGCTAGATGTCGCTCAGCAGCGCTACCGTGACGCTCTCCTTTTGCATCACGTTTGAAGGCATATGATACAGAAATTGGTCTGTTACAAAGGTACTGACCATTCATTGCCTCTATACTAGCATCACTGGCATCGAAGGATGCGAAGTTGATAAAGGCAAATCCCTTTGAGTTGCCAGTTTCTGGATCCCTCATTATCTAATAATTCAAACAGATTGATAATATTTTTAAACAGTTAATAATTTATCAAATTTGACATTTCAGCATTCTAATATAAATGAATTTTATTGTAATAAACTTCATATGATTATAAAACTTACTGCACTAATTATGTTTTTGAATTTTGGTTCAACATGGCTATTGTGATCGCTCGCATTTGTCAAGAATATAATTATTAAGTTGAAAAAATAAAAAAATAAAAATAACAAAACGATAATGAACTTTTATTATTAATCGTCAATTTCAATTAATAAGTGTAATGTTGAGTATAATTACATGAGAGCAAAAAGTGAAGGATCTGATATTACACAATAAAATATTAAAAGATTATAATGAAGTAAATGACTGTGGTTTTACCTTTGGCGTTTGAAGAATCACCCCAAAAGCACTGAATGTATCATATAATAACTTTTCATCAACTTCTGGATCCAGATTACCGATGAAAATATTAGCACCAACATCAAGATTTTTTTGATGTGCACTTGCTTTATTTACTCGGATAGGTTTACCATAAAGTTTAATCATATTCATAATTTTGATGGAATAATCGGCATCTTCTTCTCCCATAAATTCGACGAAGCCATATCCTTGGTGCATTTGTGTCACTCTGTCCTTCGGCATATGAACATTAACTACAAAATAGAAACCATTAATTAGTTATATATATATATATATATTAACAATGCATACAATACATTTTATATACAATAACAGAATAAAAAACAATGTACATACCCACTGGACCAGACTGCACAAATAGTTCCCACATAAGGGACTCCGACACTTTGTCATCCAAACCTCCGACATATATCGTAGCATCTAAAAAATGTACAATTGTTTATAATACGTACTCTGTCAAAATATCTGAAATAAGATTATAACTTCATAAACCAAATATTGAATTATATTTATCTCAATAATTACCTTGATTACGTTCAGCTATTGGACCAGCTGCCATTTCTTTCAATTGATTGGGAAAACTGAAGTCCCCAACTCTCCAATTGTCCTCACCTACTATTACAGTCGAACACTATTTTTACAAAACTTTTCAGAGACAATATATACATATGTGACATATGTATATACACAAAAATTAGAACGAAAATTGCAACATATATATGTATATTATGTATATAGAGCATATAGAGTCTGACATATGCATGCAATAAAAGTTGTGGGACTCCAGCGGCACGGGCGGCGGTCCGGCGGAATTCTCAAGGGTGCCGTCCCACCAAGCTCCGTTTCGCCGGCACCGGACCGCCGGAATACCGGCACCGGATCGCCGGACTGCCGGCAAAGGTCCACCGCGGTAGTCCGAGCTCAGTTCAGTTATTGTTCATAGATCGTTGTTCCTTTGGTGTATCTTTTGCGTGTTCAAATGAATCAATTAAAACGGCGGGAACAAATTGGATTTACGGGAGTTCCCAAAGCATGGGGTAAATCTCCTAATGTATCTGAAGAGTAAGTAAATTTCTGTACATATATATCATGATTATTATTACATGCATATATGTTCATATCCGAAATCAGGATGGGTTTGTTTTTGTTTGTACTGCATTTCTATATTAAATTCTAAATCATCTGAAAGTTGAAATTTAATAAATTTTGAAGTTATGCATTTGTGTAAAAATGTACGCAATCATTTCAGATGACAAAATTGTATATAGTATATGGGAAAGATTTTTAATGTATAATTTTGCAGTGCAGTTTCATCGGTTCAGTCATAATAGTTTCTACAGATTTCAATAATTTCCTGCTGTCGATGCAATTATGACATGTATGTTATAGGTACTCCTTTCTGTGCAAAATTATGAAAATATAAAATTTATCATTTAAAATTCTTTTTCAGTTCTGATGATGAAGATTCAATTGCAAAAAAATTACCTGCTGAAACTTCTCACGAAAAGAAGCGACATAAGAAGGAAAAGAAAAAGGTATGTATTTAGAAAACCACCACCAACAATATAATATTCCCGTATAGCAAAACATGTACGTATTTATTTATTTATTTATTTATTATAGAAAAGCAAAAAGTTAAAAAAAGAAAAAAAATCAAAAAAAGAAAAAAAAAGAAAATCTAAAAAAAGGAAGTATTCTGAAAGTAATTCAAGCAGTTCAGAAGAGGAATTAGAATGGGTTGAGAAAAATACAACTACCGTAAAAGCTCCTACGAAGCATGGATCCAGCTCAGACAGTGATGAAGACGGCGTAATAGGTCCTGTTCAGAAACAACACATCACTTTATCTGCCAAAGACTTTGGCAAAGCTTTATTGCCCGGTGAAGGTGCAGCAATGGCTGCCTATGTTGCTGAAGGCAAACGAATTCCCAGAAGAGGAGAAATTGGCCTTACATCTAATGAAATAGCTTCATACGAATCAGTGGGATATGTCATGAGTGGAAGCAGGTAAGAATTTTAAATAGAAATAAATATACAATATACATTTTTTTATTATTCCTTTATGTCTAATACAATATTTACTTTTTGTTTGTAGGCATCGACGTATGGAAGCTGTGCGGATTCGGAAAGAAAATCAAATATATTCGGCCGATGAAAAACGAGCATTGGCAATGTTTAGCAAAGAGGAGAGACAAAAGAGAGAAAACCTTATTCTTGGACAGTTTCGGGAAATGGTTCATCAGAAACTTGCTCAAGATGAAAGTAAAAACTGATAAAGGTGACAGCTTATTGTGTTTATAAAATGTTCAACATACTGCTAGTGATGATATCTTGTGTAAATAGAGTTAAAATATGTAAAATATATTATTTTTCTACGTTAAAATCTTTCAATTTATTAACACTATCTGCAACACCCTAATACATTACACAATTTTATTATAATATTACAAATCAGCCTGATATTAGAAATATTACAAGTTTGTTCATTTGGGAATATCTTTTTTCTTTATCTTTGTGATCTTTGCTAATTTCCAGTAACAACTGTCTATGCTTCTTGCATTTTTTCCCATTCCATCCACCCACCATCGTAACTATATGCACTAAACATTGAAATGAATATACACATAAATCACTTGAAATTAAACATTTTGCCAGTAATGTTACAAGGTCATTTCATGTTGTTATATTTGTCGAATAAACAAATGTACAAATTGCTATTGATGTGTTTATTATCATCGATCGTAGCTTTTTACCGGATGCATAATAGCACATAGATAGCAATTTTCGGTGTTAAAATCACATCAATACTAGTTTACATATAGTTGGATAGGTAAATTGTATGTAAAAGTTGCTGTCGGTATGAAAAATCATGTAGATATTAGTAGTTTTTGTATTTCTACGTGTAATGATATTGCATATGTAAAAGCTACCATCGATGATAACAAACACATCGATAGCAATTTTTACAATGTTTAGTCGATAGTCAGAGCCAGAGGCAATCCAGAAGGAATTGGCAGAATATAATCAGAGATTATAAATACATATAATATATACATATAGTCCTATAATAAAATTTATAGATATATATATATATATATATATATATATGTATAATGCATATGCATTTGTCACGTTCAGTTCATAGATTTACGAGTCAAATTCTCGTCAGTTGTTCTTTTTTAAAATCACCAAATATATTATTTTCAACAATGTCAGCAGAAAAGAAAACAGCCTTGCTATTAGTTGCTGATGGATCTGAAGAAATGGAAGCTGTTATAACAATCGACATTTTGCGACGTGCCGGGGTAAAAGCCGGAACTATTAACCTCACAATTTCCTGATTTATTTGAATTGCATTTTAATTAATCGAAATTTGCAAGAACTTAATTTTACGGTTAATTCAGGAAGAACTTGTATTTGTCAAATTTGTCAAAAAAATTATTCGCTGATGCGTAATATTAAAACTACTGCTTGTTTATAAATTATCAACAACAATATTCAATACGATATTAAAAATGTTTTAAAAAATAAGTTAAATGAGATTTACCTAATGACAGTATTTTGTGACCTATGATTATAAGTCATTATAATAAGTCCTGGTAAAAAAGTGGATAGAATACTGTAGAATCAGATTCCAATTCTATCCGGATTTTAAAGAAACTGATAGAAATGTACAGGAAATGTATTTCCATTTCTTCAAAATCTGGATAGAATTGGAATCCGATTCTATATGATTCTACCTACTTCTTTACCATGGAGAACTGTTTTATGATCAAAAACATTTATACAAAAGTAAGTTACGAGTATACGCTCGCTGTATATAATACTATGCATAAATTGTGAAATATTTTCATGATAGAAACTATAACTATAACACATACGATTCTAGTTTTCATTTGAAATTCCCTGAATTTTATGTACCACATATGCATAAATGTTAAAAACGTGTAGATAAGGGTTTCTTATAAATCCACATGATTTCAATCAATTTTACATCAATTTTTCAGTATATTTTATATTGACTTTTATTTTAAATTTAACATTGTTGCTTAAAGTTACTTAATTGAGTTAATTGGATAATTTTTTTTAATATTTAAGTTATTATTTTGTAAAAACCACCTACATTACTTATGTTTATTATTAATTTAGATAAATGTAACTGTGGCCAGTATCACAGAAAATGAACGTGTTAAATGTAGCCGTGATGTCAACATTTGCGCTGATACAAAATTGAGTTCAGTAATTAAAAACAAATATGATGCAGTAATATTACCAGGTGGCCTCGGTGGTATGAAAGCTTTTAGTTCTGTAAGTGTGCAGCTATTTACATATTATTAAATCATACACTTGCTATGATAAATATACATATTTATTTTATAATAATAGTCTTCAGAAGTTGGAGAACTATTGAAAATGCAAGAGGCTGAACAACGCGTTATTGCTGCTATTTGTGCTTCACCTGTAGCTTTAAAAGTACATAATATTGCAAAAGGAAAAGAAATCACGTCTTATCCTTCTATGAAAGATGAACTCACTGCTGATTACAAATATAACGATGAAAAAATAGTTGTCACTGATGGTAAATGTTTGTGTTATAAAAACGTAATTAATAAATGCAAATATAAAATTAAATCAATGCCATCTTCGTTTTTGACAGGTAATTTAATTACGAGTAAAGGTCCAGCTACATCTTTTGCCTTTGGTCTGGCGATTGTTGAAAAATTATTGAACAAGGAAACAGCGCTCCCTGTTGCTAAAGGTGTTCTTTATAGAGATTACGAGTAAGGCTATTATCACAAATTAAAGTGAACATCATGTACTGAATATAGAATTATCTTATGAGACAAAATAAATCCTAAAAATAATATTTCTATTAATGAAATTGTATCTTTATCACAAATTTGTTTTAAACAATACATTCTGAAGAACCAACCCAGTCATGTGTAAAAGCATAAAATTTATTTTACATACACAAGATGCAGTATGTATAGGTCTGAAGTTACACTTTATTCTGCTGTAATTGCGACTTATAAGGACCTCAGGAAGCATGATGTAAAAACATACTTCAAGTGACTTCACAGTATAGCCGTGAATTGGAATAATTTTTGAGCCTTTGATTCGTGAACTATCTAACGTATGCAGAAGTATCCTTACTATGTGTGACTATACTTTGCACAGCAACAAAAATCTGTACACAAGACTCTGCATCGGCAGTGGTGCCACTGTCAATAAATTTAAAAATATAAAGTTCCTTAACTCGATAGGAACCGAACATTTGGCGTACTGGTCACTTCTGCACACTTCCAATTTCTTTGCATATTCTTACTACAAAGGGGTAGAGATCTAAAAATGAAAATGAATCAATTTAATGGAAATGAGAAGTTAATTGTACGAAATGATAATGAAGTTTTCAAGCACCATTATCATCATGTTTAGCTAACAAAGCATTGTACATTAATTAATCGGAATTTAATAATTTCCATAAAATATTGGTTGATTTTTCCATGAGTTTATTACAATAATTTCAAGGTTATCAACTTGTTTTGAAGAATACATTCCGAAGAATCAATGCAGTCATGTACAAAAATATTAAATTTATTTTACATACAAGATCTATTATGTACACTTGAATTTACATAGTCCTCCAGCCATTCATGATTCATTGACATCTAATTACATTTTGTCATTTTATACGGTTAAGATTTATGTTACGCAGCATACACAAATCTCGGGCAGTAGCTTTGCGACCTGCAGCTGTTTGAATATCGTATAACTTGAGTAGCAAGTCAGTAGTGAAAAATTCTGGAAGGGCTTTTAGAAGACAAGGCACCTGAAAATACAATATAAAATTAAGAAATGATTTGTCATATTGAAAATGTTTTAAATCCCATAATTTTCTGAAAGATCCCAGTAAACGAAAACTCATTGGATTTTACTTCGACCCATAACAGAGGTTGGATCGAAGTATTGAATTTGGTCATCCTAAAAAAAAAAAAATGACCCCCACTTTTTTTTAAATGTCGACGTTTCAGACCATACTGAGTCCAAAAATGCAATAAAAAATTCTCCAGGATCTTGTATATACGTACATACGTTACTACGCGGCATAGCCCAAACGAAAATTCCAAAGGCCGCAGGGACTCAGCCCCTGGTTTATTTTTCAATTCAAATTCATTCAAATTCATTCCAGAATGTAAGAAAGCTAATTCAAAATAATTAAAAAATAATAAGCTGAATAAATTTCAATGATTTTTAATTATAAAATAGAAAGCCAATGAATTGTCGTTTACTGCTATAGTATTTGAGACTGTTATGTTTTTCATGACATCAGGTGCGGCAGTCGTCGCACCAGCCAAGTTCTTCTATTCATCTCTATCTTATTTACCAGTGTTTGTGGCATTCCTTGGAGTACAACTCGTGCTCGGTCCTTTCCACATTGTACAATAAATTGCAGAAACTTCAATATGAAACACATCTGTCGTGAAACTTGACCATCTCTTCCAGCAATGACAGTAAAATGATCAAACAATACATTCAGAGCTTGTTGTAATGGATCCCGCAAAATTATAGATTTTTGGCCGCTTGTGGGGCCTGGAGGTGAGTTTGAGGTAAACATCAAATTTGCATCACCCGACTCGTTTAAACGTAGAAGTTTGTTCGCTGATAATCCAAGAGCATCTGACTCGTCCGATTCAAAATCTCGATGCATTCGTTTACGACTATTATTTTGCTGCGGATTCATATTGTTGCTCTCTAAGGTTGAATAAATGCAATAAACTGCAAGTTTTGCTAGACTCGATAAATGGGGTTCAACTAGTTCTATGCTTCTGCAATAAAAGAGATTTTAAATTAATATATTACAAATTCAACTATTGACAATATCCTGTTTTAAAGATACGTACAGTAAAGAGTCGTGCAAATAATAAGGTAGTACAGTATTCAGCAGATTTAATGTACAATTCTCGATGTCCAGATGAAAAATTGTAAATATCAAATCCACTGAACGATTTAATTCTTCTTGATAATTGACTTTTAAAAGTTCATGTACTAAATTTGTGACAAACCATAACGAGCCTCCTGTTTGTATCAAAGACTCGAGAGATTGCGTCCCTGTGATTGATAGCCATCCTTGTTGATATATTTCATTCCAAATAGTTTGCAATTCTTTTAATATGGGTTGCTTCGATACAATGCTATGAACATAAAACACAATTAATAACTTTTCTTTATTTGTAAGAACGAAAATTTAAAAAAATAAAACGGCCTATTAAAATAAATCAAGAAAATAAAATATACCTTTGAGACATTGACACCATTTTTGTCTTTGGTGGCGTTGGAGGATTGATATCACACTGCATCCTTCTTATAATTTGGAACATAAGATTAGATCTAAAAAAAAAACAGTCAAAACGTGATTTGATTTTCTTGTGATTTTCGCTCTTATTTCAAATACAGAATCCTAAATATACACACCTTTCTTTAAAATTATCATCCTGCATGTCATCGCAGGGAATTGGAGTTAAAAACTTTTGGATCATATTCATCGGCTTTAATAAAGAATCCTGTGGAATAGTGCTCATATAAGCACATAACCATGCAGTTGCACAAATAGACAAACAGCAAGCAGTTGATCTAAAGTTGTCTAGAGCCCGTTTGACATCTTCAGTGCTCAGTGCTCCACTCTCCCAAGCATACAGTAACTCTTTTACAGCTCCCATTGCCGACTGGCATGTCACGTGCCACTTGATATTGTTTGATTTAAAGTCAGTCTCTCCAGAATTAATTTGGGATAGAAGTACAGCCACTCTTGCTGGATCGACATTCTGCAACATTTTATTAGGCGATTTTGGCTTATTACGTTCAGGCATGCACTCACGAACCCATTGTTCAAAGAATGAATTGCCGCCTTCTTCAAGAACAATCTGTAACAAATTGCAAGAATTAATATCATGTGAAATTTTCTGTTATTTTGTAATTCTTTTATAACGTTCTTACATTTACAAATTTATAATTTTTTAAATTATCGGAAACAAAGTTTGTAAATAAAAAGATGTAATTTTTTAAGTAAGAAGTACAATTGGATACATACATCAGATCCATATGCCTGAACGATGGAACACAGCATTAAAAATGAAATATCGAATAACATATGTCGAGTAGCTACACTTTTGCCATGAACTGCTTCATTTGTTTGCCGGCTGCATTCATTGAACTTAATTAGCCGTGTAACAAAGGTCTTTAGTTTTCCTTCTACCGTTGCTACAGATAGCATAAGTTCAAGACTATTCCCATTCAAAACTTGACAGAGCATACTGAGTAATGCATCTTGTATTTTGGTATATTCCGCATTAAGAGTTTTAAGAATTCCAGCTAAGGTTGGCTCTGCGCGTATAATAACTTTTGGAATAGAACTAACTGGGACACTTGATGGATCTAGTTTTTGTAACGCTACTGTTGGTCCCTCTCTGTAAATGTGATTGACAAATTAATTACTGTAAATAGGTACTTGTCCAATAAACTATATCATGTGCATAATTTTTTAAACAAGCATTCGATTTGTTTTCACTTTTGAATGATTTTTAGAAAATTTTCATACAAACAGAATATTTAGAATATTTTTTGTCATGCAATATATTAAAAACAAAGTACTAATTTTGCACATGAAAAGATACGTCCTTTTGATAGCTTGCTCTACCATAAATGTTTTTTCATACGATTTTATTGCGCTGTACATTCGAAAACATTCATATATAGAAGCACAGTAATATCAATGGACTTCAAAGTTAGGATAATGTACATCCTTTTTATATGCAGAAATGGAATTTTTGGTATGCATTATTTCTTTCTCTTCTTACACGTTTGAAAACTTTTGAAAACGATTAATTTCATATAAAAATTTGCTCAATTTCATTCGAAAGTGAAAACAAATCGAATGCTTGTTGAAACTTTTGTACGAGATCTCGATTATTGGGTGACTTTCTGTCCATACAAACAAGTATAGAAATATTACTGTATAACTAAAAACAACTTTCAAAACTTTTTTACCTTTTACTGAGAACATGTTTTGCTTGCTTTTCAGTTACTAAATTTAATTTTTGTAATTCAGTCAGCAAACATTCTATGATGTTGCATAAACAAATCATATCCATTTTATCAAGTAGTGGAGTATAGCGAAGTAACTCTTCCAATGCATCTAAAACATCTTGTGAGTAGTCTAAATTTTCGTTTTTCGCTGAAAGAAATAAACGTATTTATTAAGTTTGATGTAATAATCTTTAACATTATTTTAACATATTAGTACTATACAATTTAAATTCTACTGTACATTATTTGATATTCATTGACTAATACATTAGGGAGACTTTGTATCAAAAAATAATATTTTAATATATTCATGTGAATAAATAATTTTCAAAGTGTTCTTACGGTATAATGTGATGTGTAATTCTTTCAATATACGAGGTGTTTTTAGAACTGCAAATCCGCCCCATTGAGATTCTTTATAAGTTCCCGAGACATCATGTAAACACATCATACCTCCACGAATGATTTCACAGTATAGTCGCGAGTTGGAATAATTTTTGAGCCTTTGTATCATCAACAACTGTTTAACGTATATAGCAGTTTCTGTACTAGGATTGACGGTATTTTGAACAGCAAGCAACGATTGTATGCAATAAGAGACAGACTCTGAATCGACAGCTCTGCTGACATGAATTAAATTTTCAATTTCCAAATTATAAATTTCTTCAAGACAATAGTCCATAGGAATCGGACATTTGAGAGTACTGGACTTTTGTATACTTTCAATTTCATTGCATTTTTCTACTACATCGAGATAGAGATCTAAAATTGAAAATGAATGAATTTAATGAACGTGAAAAGTTAATTTTACAAATAATGACGATGATAAAGTTTTTACATACCATTATCGTCATGTTTAGCTAAATAAAGCATCGCACGTATAAAATCAGAATTTAATAATTTCCTTAAAATATTGGCGGATCTTTCCACGAGTTCCGTTGGCTGTGGCCACAGAGAATGACTTTGTACAGGTTTTGTTAATGCATATAAGAAACATTGTAGTAACCAATGTACGATAGATAAGATAGATGCTGCTAACAAATCTTCTTCTGGCTTACTTCTACACGTAATGCCGACATGTATATGCTCCAAAAATTCCAGCAAACTTATAATACAATGTGGTTTATGGAAAGCATCGTATTTGCTTATTCGTTGTAACACAGCAGCAGATGACACTAACTACAATTATATTCATTAATAAATTACATAACTAAAAATAGAAGAAAAAATTAATCTTAATATCTTTTTAAATTATTTATTATACATATAATCCTCACAGAAAAAAATATGTTCAATGTTCGAAATTATACCCAATTCGGTGTAAATCCGAGTTGTTTAGTATTTACAATCACTTGGTTGTCATTTCGAACCCTGAACAACCGGTTTTTAAAGTTCTACTTACTTGTGAACAGAGAGAATGCTTAAGATATGATAAAATAAGCTGGTTTGGTCCAAGTCCAACTAAAGCTTGTTGCAGTATACAGTCAGCTAAATTATAAACATCGCCGCTAACACCCCTAGGTAAAATCTAAAATAAAAATAAAATACACGTATCAATTATTTTTAGATCCTTTAAAAATAAAAAAATATATATATATATATACACACACATATATGTTTATATAAATTAAATCATACTTTTTTTATGTTGATACCCCATTGCAAATCGCTCCATCGTTCTCGCCAAGCACGAAGAAGCAAAGCCTTTAGACTACTGGTTTTGCTGGTTACTTTAGTCTCCATGACAAGCAATGACAAACTAAACAGTTTGGACACAACCTAAAAACTTCAGTTTCTCCACCAGTCAAATTAGACTATGTATATCTAAATCGAATGTGCACCCCATTCCGATTTATAAAATTATCAACTTATTTTACTATTTGTACGTAGTAAAAATTAACAAACAAAAAACATATACTATCATACTAAATATCTTTATCAGCTTTGATCCAAAGAATCCAAAGGATCTATGCGGGTAAGGTATAAAAAGATCGGGTATTACATCCTGATCAGCCCAGTTAGCACCGAAACGAAAAGAGACGTCCCAAAAATACGTCACTTTTGAGACGTTACGAACACGTGACATAATGACGGCAGAAGGACGTCGACACATGAGACGTCTTTAAAATGACACATTTATGCCGTCATTTTCGGGACGTGGCATAAACTGATGTCATAAACGTATCAGAAAAT
>JAPYZR010005752.1:0-10475 GCA_030522945.1 Trichopria nigra
TATGTTTCTGTTTATGTTTCATAAAATTCTGAAACAGTAACCGTATAAAACTTCGGTCACATTTACGGAAGCTTCCGAAAGAAATTTTTAACAGTGTAACATATTGACGTTGTGTGTGTTCATTAGTCGCCACCAATTTGTAGACCAAAACAATAATCTACAACGCAAAGTATAATTGCTCCTATCTGCTATCAATAATGATACTAGATAAATCCTGTCATAATATCTGATGCAATGAAACCAAAATGACGCGAAAATTGCATCATAATATAATCAGTACGTATTAATCGGTCTGCTGACAGAATCTAACTTGCTTTTTCCTGTTAATATAATAATTGCTAAAGTAACTTTTCCTGCAACATAATGGGTTGCAGAAATGCAGTATCATTAATTGTTTGAGAAAATTCTCAACTAATTTTATCATTGCACACAGTTCGATCAAAACTAAAATCAGTGCAGTCAAAGTTATACTAAAGAAAGAGAAATAAAGCTATAAACAAAAGAAATTCCAAATGACGAATCACAGGTCAGACATGTGGTAGCAGTCATATCGAAATCGATACGTTTCTTGGGTTGCTGCGTTATCGAAATTCGTTGTCTCGATTCATCAATTATAAGTAGAATAGGTCAATTACTGGTATTAAACGTGTATCTCGAAGTGTACGGCAAAAATATCCATAAGTTTTAATTCTGATTACTTGAATTAGGAATAGGTAGACTTTTTCGAAACTTTTACCTCAGTCATTACTCGACGAATGAACTGGAAATAATTTGATTTAGAAGTCATGCATGTTTAAATTCAACGTCGTTACGTCGACACTGGCGCTAATCTGCCCTGACATTAGGGTAATTGCATTCTTAATGCATAGGCTTACTACATAACATCCGGTCTATCGTTATTTTATTGATCGAATGTGTGGGTCAAAGCAAATTCCGTAGTATTTAAGAATGAATATAGATTGACGTATTTTATTAATATCATCAGTTTACATTATTATATTTTAGTGATATTAGATTTAGATTGATTTATGATTTAGATATTTGATTTAATGATATTATGATGATTTTTTACGAAAATACACGAAAAAGCAGCAGTGTGAACTACATACTAAATAAATAGTGTATAGGATTCGGTACATCTACTTTTTTTAGTACATATTATACTATTTAAATACTATAGTAACCCTATTGCCAAATTACACTGTACAAATAAATACTTAAAATCGCCAATGTGTAGATAAGTCCGTCCTTCTTTTAAGAGGGCTTGTTTACATGACACCTTACTTTAAGTCAATTTTCTTACTTAATTCAAACTTTCAGTCCCATTCTTTGACTGAATTTATGTATTTATGTTTTTTTTTTTTTTTTTTTTTTTTTTCAAATAAAATTACGTCTTTTTGCGAAATTGTGTGTAAAATATGAGATAATGTGTCTTAAATATGAAATAAAAATGAACCACTACTTGTATTTCTGTTGAAAATATTTCTATTTCAATTTTCCCAAAGTTGTTGTTAACAAACAAGAATAATATCCAGAAAAATATCAATAATCAATTGAAGAATAAAAAGGTCAAAAGTTGAAAAATTCAAACACTACACTAAAATGACACTATAGAATCGGATAAAAGTTTACTAATTATTGAGAGAGAAAATAAAGTCATCCAAATTAAAAGAATTCCTAAAAATAAAAAAAAAACTCCACTAATTAAGTCGGCCACGTTTTCCAAAGACTTTTAGAGGGATTATATTTAATTGCGCGAATCATATTTATTTAAAAACATAAGAATCTTATAAAAATATTTAAAATTTTTTAACAATAACTCGGACGATTGGTACAAAAGTTGATATTCGCAAATAATGAAAGTTGTCAAACATTATAAATAATACACACAAAATTTCTAATAATGGTAAATCTATATCATGAAAAGGAGAAAATTTTGAACGATTTAATGAATAAGGTTAAAGTTGTATGGAATAGACAAATGAATTAGTTCCTATGCGAAATTCATGAACGAAATTTAAAATGTTTAAATCTGAAAAAAAAAATAGAAAAAGTTAGATCTCAGTGATTATCTCCCTAAGCTATTGATTTTTTATTTTGAGGACGCAATACATTGTATCAAATCAAAAAATTTATTTTATATATAGCCAAATTACGAGCTTATACATAGAACCCATCCGAATATCACAATTTTCAATGCGACGAATCTACTTAAGATTACGTGTATATATCGAAATGTCTGTAAGTATAAACCTATCAGTTCAGAATTAGACACCTGCAGATCCAGATTATAGCTGACTGAACAGTTTAGATCGGCTTGATAGAACCGATCTTATATCGAAATTAGATCACATTATGTTAAAACAGATAGGATCAATCCTGTTTATAGGTAATGGGATTAAATTTTAATCGAACATATTTTGTCTATTTCTACAAAGGAAAGGTCTGATCAAAACTTATCTTATTTAAATAAATAAGATCAAAATCGTATTTGAATAAATTTTGTATGAATAAATTTCTACAATGATTCTCTACTAATTCAAATTTTCGAATTGGCGTAGAGAATTGAGTGAGGTGTTTACAATTCTGGAATTTTACGAGAGTTAGATCATTATACACATTTAATTTTTATAAAATTATACCTTATTCAAATTGATTTAAAATTTGTAGAATTTAATTACAGATTTATCAAATATTATTAATTATGACATAATTGTGAACTTAGATTCTCAAAAGTTATAGACAATATAAATTCTATAATAACCATGACGCTCAAGACTCGAGTATTAAAACTATCGTGAATATCATACTAAAACTTGCACGCCTTGTAATTATATATTACAAAATTTAAGTACGCGCTAATTATTAACATGAATTGTGTTATTATTTTATTTTAAAGTCAATAAAATATTTATGCACCGGGTTACTATTTAATGTTCTTGGAGAGACAATTTTGAAATAGTAAATTTTTTACTCATTACGATAGTGATAATTCACTCTTACTACGGAGTGTCAATTCTATATATATGAATCACTCTAAATTTCTATTAAAGCTTCTATTATCTAAAATTTAAAGTGATGGATAATCATTAGCTATACAATTAGATTTTAGCAATAAATGCTCCAAGTTGTGATAGCGATTATACCGTGCCTATAATAACAGATAAATAATCTAAATAAATTCTTTAAAAAGAAATTCTAAATCTAAATTATAATTAATATCTTTATGCAGAGTTTCCGCCTAAAGTTTATTAATTTGAAAGTATAATATATATATATATATGATTTCGTCTAATTTCAGTAGATTGCTTCGAATAACGTCATGCGTATATTTTAAACCTTTTCCGATTATGATTCAGATCTGATATGATCAACAATACGTGTACGCAGTAAGTCATAAATATTAATGTCATTGAAAGTCACACAATAGGATTCGGCGTTGTCGTTTAGTAATACCCATTTTTCGATCGATCGAACCAACCATTCCACAAATTTCTCGCGAAATCAGTATATAGACTTTGCTTATGAATCGCAATGCTCTTCACGGTACAAGCGCCATATTCTACATGCACATATATACGTGTATGTTTGTGGATGAGTGTATGTCTATATAGAATACATAATCCCACTCCAACTAGCAATTCGTTCGCAAGAAATTAGCATATAAATTCCTAATATACTTCGCCGCTCGCGGTACTTGCCTAACTACTGCGTCGTCGGAGAACCGAGCGAAAACTCGAGAACTCCCGAAATCGAACTTCGGCCCAACAATTGAAAGCTCAACAATAAACAGGAGCGAAAGAGAAGTGAAATGCAAGAAGAGGCGATCCTCGCGGCGACTTTTTTCGCGTGATACTTTAGCAAAGTTGGGCACGGGTGCGCGAGAAGAAAACCGAGGTTTTGAAATCTCATTGTTTCCCTTTCGTTTTCCGATGATCTCGTTCTCGCGGGATTCTACCCGAGTTTCCAGTAGTTTTCAGCCCTGAGGAGGTACTCGGAGTTGTGCAATATTTGGATCATAGTTCGGAACTGGGGGAAAATCCGCTTTTCCAGGGCCTCTGTGATGGTCGGGCGTTCTCGAGATGGCGGAAGAGGCAGATACGGCTGATGATATTGCGAGAAAATGAGAGAGAAAGGCAGACAACGAGAGGCATAAGGGAGATAGGATAATGGAAGGTTTAACAAGGGAAAATGGTGAGCGCCTAAAGTGCGAAACGGAGACAAAGAGGAGAAACAAACAGATTAAAAGATTAATAGATATGATAATCGACGAAGAAAGAGTAAAACCATACAAACATCGGGGAATGCAGCAGTGTATACCGAAATTAGGGAATTGCCGAGCAAATGCGTTTTTAACTGCGATAATTGTTACGATAATGACGTCTTATGGACCATTAGTAGTCCTAATGTGCTTCTCTGTCGTGGCTCTATATGAATTTTCTAGTTATTGAATAAAATACGTTTAGAACACTTTTTCCAACTTTTCATTATGAATAAAGCTTTTTTTTTTAATTTTGTTTAAATTTATTCTGCCTTTTCACTAAATTGACGAGTGACAAGTTGACTTCAACGATATTCAACTTGAAGTACTATATTGTATGATTTGGTAACATCGTATTGATTTCTACGAGAACTTCAATCTGTCCAAGTACAGTGAATCCAACCAACTTTATCGCTTGAATAATTGGTTCACAATGATGTCTTATTTAAAACATGGTGCAATAATTTGCGACCCGAATAAACGAATGGATGAAACGATTGCTCCAAAGCGATCGTAGGTTTTCTCGATTCTCAGAAACAGTCTACTAACCATATGCAACCAAATAACTATATATATAGACAATATTGACTTTATCACGTACTACTGTTCTGTCCGCCTGCAGTTCCAGCTTGCAAGGACATTGATATTATTAAATTGTTCAAAATTATCAACTTAGTCTTTCAACGAGAATATGGAATTTTGATTAAACTGCGAACGCTACATGAGTATAAAGCGATAATACATTCGTTACCATTGTTATCAAATCATTGTAGTATTGATTTTAATGCATTTCAGAGTTATACTGGGAATCTAGTAATAATAATCGGTAAATGTACAAGTGAAATGCAAAAAAAAAGTATAAAAAAAACATTTTTATCAGTAACGTTCTCTTTCGTTTACTTTGTAAACAATAAAGGTACAAGTTTTATTCTTGACGGTCCTAACTTTTGCATCCACCAGCGTAAACTTTTAAGACTTGAGATTACTCAGTCATAAAAGATTTTTAAAATGGAACTTTTATCGGACATGTCAAAACGTTAAAGTTGTAATGGAAAGTTCATACCAACTTTTGTAATGATTTTGGTGCAGAACTTCCAACATGACTTTTGTATTATGGCAAATGTTATGTAACTGGGCAAAAGGCTGGGAAATCGCGATTGTCGATTATAATGGCAGCCAGTGAATGCGATTTTAATCTTTGTCGGGGTCATGTCATTGAATCAAATATGGCGGAAGTACGTCCATTACTTGATTTCGAAAACACGTTGAAAATCGTTTATTGCGTATCTGTTGGAACTTATTTGAATTCGACGTTTTAAATTTCACGATTTCCACTTCGATTTTGAGCCGAGCAGCCAAAATACAACCATATATTTTTGTTACAAATATCTCGGAAAATCAGAAAAGATAGTAAAATAAATATATTTACCGTACATAATACTAAATCTCCTTTGAAGATCTGAATACCTCTACTTTTTCTCTTGGCGAGCACTCTTTGCATCTATTTGTATTGATTCTGGCGAGACGTGACTTGGTTGAGCCTTTGAAAATAGTCTCACCAAATCCAGCGTGTTGTGGACTCCTGAGTACATGGCGGAAATGGAGTTGCGTATCCTCAAATGAGATTTGGCGCTTCTCAAACAACGCAGGTAAAGCTGAAAAGCGAACCGAATGATACAATTATTTACCACCACATTGTGAATCACGTCCGAATTTAAATTGCATCGCCAATGTTTATAGCAATTATCCCTGATAATATTAGAAGATGAAATCGGACAATGAAGGAGAATGTAAACAACTGAAGAAAATATAATTGATAAAAATATAAAGAATGAATGGACGGTGTACTTAATGAAAGTTAATTTAATAATTAATACGAACTGTACTTTTTAACATTTATAATTTAATTAAGGCCACTACAATTATTAATATTTTATGATCAAAGTACGTTGGTGCTATATTGTCGCCGAATTCGCAGCTTGAATGACATTGTTACTTTTTAAGCAAGGAGCTACTTCAAAATTGATCTGGGTCAAGTTGACATCCAGCAACAACTGTATACTGTAAGTACAAGAGGCACGGAAACTGAGGATTAATTGAATTCGTTATTTTAAGAACTTCCCTCGTTCATTTTCCAAAGCTGCATGTTTTATAACTCTAACCGTTTCATGAAATGGTTAGTAGTAATCATTAACTTATAATATTCATATATTTTTATATTCAACTTAAAAATATATGTTTTTTATGATAAATAAACATAACTTGGAATTACATTTACATATTGTTAAAAATGTATCGAATACAGCTCTGGTCGAAAAATTGATCTGGCCCCGCGAGCGACAGGCTTCTGGATCCGTGGTTATAGCAAGGCTTCCTTAAATTTTCTACCAGGGAGAAAACACATACTACTGTTATTTTTTCCAAAATCGATTTAAAATGAAATTGATGCGAATTGGATAAAGCCTGACTGAGGGACCTTGTTGAAGTATTTAAAAAAAATACTATTTCAATATTAAGGACAATATATACTTTCAACAAAATTAAGATGACAAATTGTTAATAAAAATTCAAATAATAATTTAAAAAATGTTTGGAAATAAACATCCATTTATTTTTAAAATTGATTACACGTTTCAATAAAAGATGCGACAATAAATAAGCGTGTACCACAATCTGATTGTAACTATAAATACGAATTGCAGTTGAAACGTGCATAGTTACTCCGCACAAGGGACTTGGTAAATTTAAAAAAAAAAGAGTCTTCATTACGGATGCACTCGATGTTTCGAAAATTCCCTCAGAATTCGATTTTGAGAAAGTTTTTTCCGTTCAAATGTCGGTCGCAACACTGATGAAAATGTTGTATTCATACGCAAAATTCAACAAAAACGCTTTTAAACGAATATGATTCATTGAAATTTTGCGTTATACAACTTTTGTACAATGCAACCTTTCTTTCGATACGTGATGAAAATACGAAATATCATCGAGAGCGTGGCCAAATATTGTGCGATAAAATCATTTTTTTGTGTCCGAATCAATCCTGCTATTATTATTTTTGTATTAAAATTACTTCGTTTTTATGAGCCCTAATTAATTGCTCAAATCACGTATATATATTTGATTTTCAATAAGCAAAAGATTTGCCTTATCCATCTTTGTTAAATTAACGGCACCTTATACCTACTCCGGTAGATTTGGCCGTAGACTTGATTAAAAGTTACTGCAGTCTGCGGTCGGAATCATCGCAGTCTTTCATTGCAAGTACGAGGTTCACATTGAGGTTTGATTTTTGCTTTGTGTGTCGGGTTCTTCTCGTTCGCTGAACATTTTTTTTCTACAGCTTTGAATTCTTCTCTTTATTCAGGTAAAGAAAATTGGATTGAGTGTCAATTCAGCGACTATTAAATACCTGGAAATTTGAAGTAAGAGAAAAATTCTATTCCAATGCACCGAGAAAAGTATTTGGACGTGTTAACAAAATCTAGACAGTTAATATCGTAAAATAATATCACAAAATATTATAATTGTCAATGATTATATTTTGTTTAATAGTAGTTGCCATCCATGTTACTATATGATAATAACCTTAATTTTCACACTTCATTCGAGCATCGATGTATTTCTGAATGTGATCTTTATTATATATGCATTATTTATAATGTTTTCGTATTTTTTGCAATATACGGATGAAAACATTGAAGAATAAAAGGTATTATATACCGTACAACTTCATGAAATGATTTATTTTCTATTAATTTTGTAAATATAACCGATTATCGTTTTCAACATCATTGTAACCTTCGCATTTTGTTGACATGACCAACTTGTCCAGATTAGTCAATTCATATGTATTTTGAATACAAGGTCAGAATTCAAGAATTAACTCGCCTTTTCTTTCTAACCTCAACAAACTTACTTTTTGGGAACTTTTCCTGATGTAATCAAAAACGCGGACCATTTTTGAAATTCTGATTCCGATTCAGAAATTAACTCAACAAATGCTTAGATTCGCTTGAAGCTCGGTAATTGGAAGTTTTCAGGGACAATGAATATGAATCCAACATCAGACTTGTCTAACAATATTATTTTAGAAAGCTCTAATATTGAATTGGAAAAACAGTCAAATTACTTAAGATTTCACACCAATACTCAAGACTTGCCTGGGCATGTGTTGAATAAATTAATAAAATACAGAAAAGTATATAGATAATATGATTAATAATGCGTATTAATAAATAATAGTTATATGCAACAACATAATACATAAGGGTCCGCCATTTTGAATTTTTAAAATCTAGTCAATGAGTCGGAATCTACAGTGAGAATTTTAAACCTACTTGAGTTTTTAATAATAGCAAAAAAAAAAAGTAAATTTTTTGAGGTTAGAAAACGCGAATTAACATTTGAATTGTAATATCTTCCATTCTATCAAGAAAAATTTTATGGTACATCTCAAATAATGCTACACGGTGAAACATTTTCTTGTAACTTTGATGGCATATTGAGGACAGATTTTCATCATAAAAAAAATTGCAATTTTTTATAATAAAATTGATATAATGAATAGCAATTTTTACCATACTCTTAGCAAAATTCAAACAAAATGTTGTAACTTTTACCATTGAATATGACAATTTTTCTCACGACGAAAATCTGTCCTCAAAATGCCATCTGATATTGTGAAATTTTAATTAACTATAATATAATGTTTAAAGAAATGCGACTAAAGTTTTGAATTAAGCAAGAAATTTTATTGAAAGTAAGGTGTAATGTAAGCAAGCTCTCTTAAGCAAGGACCGACTTATGCACTATACACATTGTCGATTATAAGACATAATCATTTTAAGTATATTTATTTTTACAGTGTTGCATTCAATTCCTTACTACATTTGAAGAAAGAAAACACATAAACCTAGCGAAGTAATTGAATGATCGTCATCGAATTGTATAACTTTACATAATTCTAAACAAACAATATTTTACATAATTTAGGCGACATTGTCACTCAGTCATATTATACCTAAATAAATCTGGGTAGGGACGGAGGGAACTATTAGGATAAAGCGATTTACATAATTCTGCGCTCAAACATCGCCTAGTAAGTTTGTTTGATCGTTCAATTATACAATAACGCTTTACCTGAATCTCACTCTGTGGACATTTGAAGTGAAATTGATTTTGATAATATATCACAAGGCAACAAGTTTAATTAGTAATAAAAATCAGTTGTATCCGTCAATATAAGAATAGCTATACAATAATATATAACTGCTATCACAAATTCTGACTATTTTATTTCTAGAAGTTTCTATGAAAAGATTGAGGAAAGATCAAACTTTACATGTTTCTTTGTTTTTCAATATGTGAAGAGGCACGAAGAACATAACAGCAAAACATAGGACAAAAGTAAAATATAATATCGATGATTTTTCAAGACGTTCCGCTCCAAAGAAAAAGTAGGTTACTCGAATACCTATCGTATGACCATGTTGATGTGCAACGCATTTAACGTCGACATGCACACGAAACAATACACACACAGGCGAGTGAGGCGTATCGCGCAATGAACCCGTTCGCGTATACATTGATCCTCCAAATTCAGTCAACACAATAATGTTAAAAGGACCCTCTGTTGCTCTGCGATAGCAGCCGATACTCGATCTCTCTGACGTGGTAACGGTATTGAAATTCGCGATTTAGGACAGATTGCGCAAGTTGTCAACATCACGGTTCAGCGAGAAATTCGCTCCAATACCTACTTAGACTTCGTAACGATGTGTAGAATTTCATTTGTAGGAATTCGTCACACGTGTTATACGATTTACTAATTGATTTGACTTCCAGTCCTGCAATTCATTGAATTTGGTTTTGTGCACCCCGAAATAATTTATTATTGTGGCTGTACCATCATAACCTAGGATTATTTGAACATGATGACATTAGACTCTTGTCATGATACGAATGTACTTTTCGCAAAGTTGAGAAATTTAAAGACCCTCGATGGTTTCTTGCTTTTGTGGTCAATGACAGATTGCACTAGGGAGATGAGGAAAGGATAAATCAATAAATGTCAGACCAATCAACGGGGGGCGCAATAAAGGAACTGTACTAATACACTGAGAAAAAGGTTTAGTTATATCAAATAAATATATTTAGTTGACGTATTTTGGAAAATATTTGTTTAATGTTAAGAAATATCTTAATTGTTATC
>JAPYZR010005753.1:0-10722 GCA_030522945.1 Trichopria nigra
TGATACAATCTAGATTCCAGTCCGTATATGTAGCATTAAAGATGGTAACCGGTACCATCATTGTGTTATCCGGTACCATATTTTTCTCTCCGTGTAGAATTGTCTATTGATGTTTTATAATTTAAATCAAATTTTAATTTGTTTGTCGTTACTCGTATAATTTAATGTTTTATGTTGTTCATAATACTTAAATATTTCATAATATAGTTTATATACTTCATGATTTTGAAACTAGTCTTATAAAGGGGTATCGTGTACTGCACATAAATGTTACATGCAATTGTCCGTGACATATCTAGAAGGTAGACCAATCAAAGTCATTTTTATAATCTATTTATTTCCTTGTTTTTAAAAGTAAATAATTTTCAAATATAAAAATATATGGAAAAAAATGAAGCAATGCTTTGAATTGTCAAAAGTCAAGCCAACATTTCGCCAAGAAAGTCGTTAGAACACACGAAAATACCCATTAGTTCCAAGTTGTTTTTGCCTCAAGAAAAAAAAAAATGACAGATAAAAAACAAGTCCATTAACTTCATTTGCAAAAATTGTCTCATTAACGAAGTGAAAACGAACACTTATAGATATGCCAGCCAAGATTATATTAACGCATTCCCTTTTCTTTTAACGTCATTTTGAAGATACATCGGTCGAGCCTCAAAGTGTTTAAATTTTATAAAAAAAAAACATTATCAAATTAAAGAGGGTAAAATAAATAAATAACAGAAACACTGCGCACGCAAAGGCATGTCATCCGTCTAGGTGCGATCGCAGCAAACGTTATGTAGAGCTGCCTCGGCTCCAAGGATTTCAAGGGTCCCTGATTACCATATAGTGCTTCCGAAATCCGAACTGTCCTAACGATTCAGTGATACTTTCGAAATTCCACGGCAATGTGCTTTATAATTGGCGCTTCTAGTAAATTTTAGCAATAACGAAAAAACAGTGTTGTCGACTTTCTTTCCGTGTAAAATAATTTTTCAATCTATCAAATATGGTCAAATAATGTTTCAATATGTCTGTCAGGTAATACTTGCAGGTTGTAACCGGATGAGCACATGTAAAAGGATGATCTCCGCGTATCTGGATGAAACTTAGAATAATTTTAATGGCAGCGATTTCCAAAAATTTGTTACGTTTAAAAGAGATAAATTAACGTGCACACAGAATCAATGACAGGTCCTACAAGTGCGTAAAGTGCTATATTTTGTAACTCTGTGCGTAAAGTCCGTTTTTTTCGTAATATTTTTTGGATTTTTGTAAAGTCATACACTCACTTTACGAACATTGTGCGTAAATGTGTCACTTTATATATAACAAACCGTGCATAGAAACGAACTTTACAAACAGAATCACAAAAAATGGTATAGTAGACCATCAGTGAAACTATACCTTAAACAAAAAGGAACGGTAAGCACAGTCAGAGTAATGACGTCAAGGAAATAACTTTGTTATAATTCCGATAGTCAAACGAATCACCACAATAATGACCTCGTTAAAACTACGATTAAACCACGCCGGTTTTCCGATCTGCACCTAAAGAATCGGACTGTGGTGCACTTGACACATTATCCTATTATATTAGATATATTACGAAACAAATGGAAATATGCCAACTCGTGCAACCAGAAAGAAAAAAGAAAATACAAAGTTGAACATCTCAGGATGTGGTTGTCACATAAATGTCCATCCGCGGAGGGAATGTCAGCCCGATACGTGCGGGGTCAGCTTTCACATGCTCATCCGGCTGCAATCTTTAATAAAATACGATACACGAATAACACATGGGAAACCAATACACTTGAATTGCAGAAGGTCAGCCGAGGCGACTGAGGCGGGAAGTCGTGTTATTGACCGACGACAGGAATCTTAGGGTAAAGGCCCTGGCCAGGGATGTGCCGGTGCGGGAGGTTCCGGACTTTATCCAATGGGCCGATCTTGGGTGAGCCGGGCCGATCTCCAATGCAAGTACGCGCATCTCACCGTGCGACAGGTAGCCGTTGTCGATCACAACAACGGGAATCAAACATCACTCGATGAAAGGAGGCCCTATCGAGGCGTTGCGGTGGATGCCCGCAGCCCAGCGAAGCAGCTGACGAACTGTTTTTTGGACGCCGCGCCGCGGTAAGTCGACGCGGCCACGGGAACGGGCACGATCAGCTCCTCCAATTCCCTTTTCGCCCACTCTTGACGTATGCAGCACGAGAACATGTCTCTGAGAAGACGTTGAAGTCCGGCCGGCGTTTGCTGTGAACGCGCGGTCGAGCAGTAAAAGATTTTTAAACGATTATTTTTTTACGCGTGCACCAGCCATTTATTGTGGCCGAATCATCGTTGTCGCCTTTATCCTTTAAACATGTTTGTAAAGCTTATTTGTAAGGGTATTATTTTTCGAATTATACACTTTTATCTTTTCCCCCCCTTTTTTTTTAAATGAAATGCTTTAAGCAAGCGACAGCGTTGCGTGCACGAATTCTCGTCGCGCCAAGGTCATCTGTAATGTATTTCGCGATTCGTACACGACGGAGATGTTCGGCACTCCGCGGTATAGAGGGCGACGGTAAGCCCGTGGACCTGCACTTAGTTCAATAAAATGTCGATGTCTACTCATCGATCGATTTAAATAAACGCTGCTCAAGATTCGATTTTATCATTATTGTCTCAAGCAGTTGGACCACGCGCGCGCTCGCACATACACACTAAACGAGGTTCGCCCAAGTGTGTTCATCGGGGCTCTTTCGTGCAGGCTGCACGGTTGGAATGTACGACCAAGACACACCACATTCGTATTTTTCCTCTCGTTTCATTTTTGTGTCCCCTCCCCTCTCTCTCTCTCTCTCTCTCTCTTCATACATTCATACATTCACATATATATCAATATATGCGGCATTTCCGCATCAGCATCATTGTAATAAGTTGATTTCCGATGTTGTTTGTTACGACTCGCTGCTCGAGTAGTTCCCCAGTGGAAGTCGTAGCATCATTGCACTTTCATTGTTTAGCTGTAGTATTCCTTATGCGCATTTCCAGAACGTTCGTTCGTGAACGATTCGGCCGCCTTTAGGTCGAGTCGATCGAGCTTATTCCGTATAAGCGCGTGATCGGTGCTTTTTGTAAATAAGAGGGCATTAACTCCGTAACGCGGGACTTCAGATGCCTTAAGGCGTTATAGTACGTTAGACTTTAGGGAAGATTGTTTATATCGGCTTCGTCGTTTGAGCTTTTTCGGTACATTCGTCGCAATAACGTCGCGACACCAGGAGCGCGCGCACCTTCTCGCCGGCCGGAGATATCGGCCCTCCATTGGGCACTTTGTATCTTTTCTTAAGCTGGGCAAGTATTCCTACTGATCCATCTAGTTTTAAACAAACGGTAGTCAGACTTTACGTAAGTCCCACGTAAGCCCGTCCTATATATATGCGTGTACCGATTCGCAGTTGCCTCGAATTTGATCTTTGCGTAAGGACCTTTTCATGTACGAAAAATATATATATTACAATATATATATGTATGTATGTGTGTTAGTACTGTCTTTTACGATGACATTAACAACATTGGGTAGGTTTCATTTTTTCCTATCATTTCACAAGGACGGCCATAAGAGTCTCCTGACAAAAAAAAGATCGTCCTCGAAGAAGACAGTTGCATATACATATACATATACATGTATGTACTATGACTATCTGCGAACAACATTCCGGATTTCGACGTGCAGATCCTCCCGCGATTCGAAGTAACCTGGACATCGATTCTGGCGATGTTGAAGTCTCGTACGACCCGGTAACTGCCACGTCGAGAAGCGACAAATTTCGATACTTAATAAGCGACTCGAGGAGAGGCAGAGTCGGAGTCATGAGAGTTCCTATATCTTCATTTCGGCATTGCAGCGGGGACGACACAAATTGGCGACGTCAGAGGGTGGGGGCAAAATGATGATGTATTTCCTTCCGGAAAGTATCGGTTACTTAAAAAGCTAGGTGCTCGAGCAACGACAAGAGTCGCACGAAAATGGCAGGTAGGATCCGTGTTTTTTTTTAGCTCAATTTTCAATTGTAGAGTACGTATACAGTCGGAAATTTTTACGTTTTTAGAAGAACCTCAAATCCACGTTTCGCCATAAAATGCTTACTCATAGATGTCGGATCGTGTATGTTTTTTTTACTCGCGTCGATGATGAATGACAGATTTTTGTTTCGCTTTTGCGTTTCTTCACTTTTTTAGAGGTATTAATTATTAGGTCGTACGTACGTGTATAGTGCTGTAAGCGAAGGCGGAAGGCGACTTCTGCGACTTTATACATATATAGAAGAATCACGAAGCGAGCGCCCCTTTTATCGAAGAAGCGCGTTCGTCAAACGATGAGTGTGTATCAATATATTGATCCAATTTAAAATTTGTCGACATGTTACTGCGTCCTTAGGTAAAATATACACGTTGATAAAAATTACACACTCTCACAGAGTAGATCTATCGCCTTGAATATTTTTCTCATGAATTTTAATCGTGAAACTCCTGAATTTTGCGCATTGTCGTTGACAGAACGATGTGCATGAAATATAAATAAATAAATAAATAAATATATACATATTAGGGAGATGTATGTATAAAAATGCATTACTGTAAAACTTCGTTTGTATTTCATCTCAGGAAGGGTGTTTTACTGACATTGCGATGCAAAGATTTAGGCTTATATATTATATATACCTTTATTATACGAAAATAAAATAATATCGCCACCATAGTGTTACCACTTTGATTATTATATTCAATAAAACAACAGTTGACGTAATTCCTGACTATTTATTTCATTTCCAGGGTGTTGCTCCTACGTGGTTTGTGCATTCCGTATTTTTACAATTATAAAAGTAGTTCATTGATATTTTTTCAGAATTCATTCATTGAAAATATGTCATTGAATTTGTCATAGACTTATATTTGTTTAAAATATGATTACGACTAACGAAGATACATATATTTGGTAAACCGTTATTCGCGAGGAGCTTTATGAGGATAAAGGTTTGAAGTTATTGAGAAAATAAACTCATTTACACTTGAATATGTCTTTTTCCTAATTATTATAATTAATTGATTAATATTTAATTTCTGAAATCATTATGGATATCGTTTCTTATTCGAATCTTTATACGGTCTTAACAATTTTCAGGATTGCTTTTATCACCATTCTGTGCTGTGTTTAATTATATTTCATATTAACTCAAGCGGATACGTTCTTAATATCCGATACTTTCTTATACTTTCTTCGCGATATTCAACATTATTTTTAATGTGGACATTTAGAGAAAATAATAAGGGTCACAATGTGTGACGTCATATTTTGTGCTCTTTCATGGTGCCGTTGCCAGAATTCAGGTAGAATTCAGGTAGTTTAAGGAGTAATAGCTTTTTTTTGCAGAAAGGGATTACCTACAACTTTGCATGCACAAAATTTTTAAATTTTATAAAACGAGCGCAAATATTCTTATTTGTGAGGAAAAATTTGTATTTTCTGAAATCTTTTTTAATAGTTTCAGCTCTTGGATTATTAATTTCCGAAAAGTCATTACTGTATATAATAATAATAATAATAATAATAATGTCTTTATTGTACACAAAAAAACTTTTTACATGCACAAAACTTTTTACATCACATATATATGTGAGGAATCCTTTTCTGAAGAAACTAAAACATAACTTAAAATCTCATTGTTTTTAAAACTTTCTCATTAAAGAAATAAATAAATAAAAAAGAAAATAAGAAAAAACTTCTTATTATAAAAATTTATTGTCAAATGTCTAATTTTCCGTAATTTCATATTTTTTCATGAATTGTAATTCTATATCTAAGCGACAATTATAATTGAAATAAATTCTTAATTAAAAATTAGATCTGCAAGAGCTGGTTGCAATCCCGTACATGAATAAAGAAAAGATGCTGGCCATCAGAACAGTGTTTAATCTTGTTTTAATATAGAAATATATTCGTTTTGAAACATATTTTTTTGTTTTCCTTGATCGCAACTTGGCGATTTAATACAAATTTGTTTATTGTTGTTATTTATTGTATTTTTTGTTAATTCAGATATTTACCATCTTAAAAACATAGGATAAATTGATAGCGAAGAAAAATTGATAAATTTTTATTAAGGAGGCGGCAAGAGTATAAATATTCTTATTTTAATATTCTTGTTTAAATATGTGGTAAACAATTGAATTGTTATTAATCTGCAGCTACAAAACTAATTAATGTATGGTAAAATAATAGGAAGCTGATAAATTGATCGTAAGTATTCATTTACGATGACTGGAATGGAATATGCCATTCACGTAGATATAGGTTTTAAAATATAATATGAAATTGATTAATCATTGTTAACCGTCAAGGGAAAAAATGACAAAAACATTAAAAGGAGTTTTACTGCTCGATCGAATCGCGGCCGTGGATCGCAGCAGAAGCTGTTCAAATATCACCTTTAAATTAAGTTAGATTAAGCCAGTAATTATAAAGGGGGTGTCTGGGAAGATTGAAAGTCGGTTAAGAATTCAATCGTGATGAAAATGTGGAATAACGTTTGACTAGACGTTCGTAAACATTATACTTTATTGGTCTCAAGGCACTGCAAGATGTACCTTTTTCTTTAGGTGTTTTCAGAAATAAGATAATATATAAAACATAATTGAAACTACTAGTGTCTAAAGACATTTATTTCTGAACTGTAACAGTAGGTAAAATATACAAATGAAACAAATATAAAAAAGAAACCATTAAAAAATGAAAAAATCAATATTTGGCTTATTTGCTTGATATATGATTTATTAGTTCCAAAAATCTAAAAGGCGGACAACTTAATAATTGTCATAATTTATTTTCAAAGTTTATTTTGTTTTTATTTTTCGATATAATATATAAGAAATATTTAAGAAATAATGTATAAATTATCTTTATGGAAAATGAAGAAGAAAATACATTTCCAAATAAACTTAAAAATAAAATTTCAAAAATTATCCCTATTTATTATCGTATTGATCATGCTGACTTATTTAAGCTTAAATGTAAGTAAAGTTCTTTCGAGGCATAAAAATGGATCTTTGCTCAGTAGGTTATTTACATCTAACAATTTTTTTTTTTTTTTTTTTCATTTAAATGTATTTTAAGATACAAAATTTTGGTTAATTGAAGATAATTCAATTATATATTTGGAAGTATTTCTTATGTGCAAGTACGTAATAAAAATTATAAGATATCGTTTATAAATGAGCGTGTCTGGGCACATTCGTTCATTTGTTAAAAATTCGTCCGCCATATTGGATCCTCTATTTTGAATATTTCACATTTAACATCAAATTCGCAATTACAAAAATTAAAAAACCCCATTCAGAGTTAGTTTGCCAAAATAAGCTCGTTTCACTGAAACTCAATAAAAACATACTTTTTCCTTGGCCAGAAATATATCTCATTCATTTACATTAAAATTCCAAGGTGACCTAAATAGTAGGATATACGGTTTCAAATAAAATTCACATAAGAAAGACTAGAATTTCGTTCTAGAATGGTCAATATGTCAACCAGTACTCACTTTTTAACCCTTTGCGGCACACATTTGTTAAATAAACCGTTTTTTTTTTAAGTATTCAAAATTGGAATACAGGGATTTTTGGTGTCACTGATTATGAATCTGAACTGATAACAAAATGCAGTTATATTACAATTTTCAATCACATTTTTAATGTTTTAAATTTGATTTTAAATTTATGCGATTATTAGCTTCGCGAACCATAGTATACACATTTCTAGGCCAATCCAATTAACCCCTGTGACATTTTTCCTGTCAGAAAAACCGATTTTCATTTGTTTGTTTATTTATACAATGAAACATTAAATAAATATTAACTCAATGCTACATGTCCCTTCAACTTACACTTAAATTGATTTTCAAAAAAAAAAAAAAACGCGGAAATGCATTATTTAGTCTTTAAAATACTCAAAATGTCAAATACATCACGGTGGTTACTGCATATAGTAGACCCCATGAGAGGTGTTAAAAGAGTAACCAAAGTATTTACATAGATTTTACATGAAAGGGAATTGTACTCTTCCAGTAAACGAAAAAGTTTTCAGAAGTATTCAAGAACAAGAAATAGGATTGAGAATTATAAAGAATCATTATTCATTTAGGACTGAAGTGAATACTTTTTTATCATTCCTAATTCTATTTCTTGTACTCTAATATTTTTGTTTATTTTGACAAGTATAGGTTTTCCTAACTCCGTGCGCAAAATGTTATTTTTCGCACTCATTTGCGTGCGCAAGATCGAATTTATTTTGCGCACTCGTTAGGAAAAATAGTATACGCAACATGTGCGCATATAGGTGATTGCCCTCACTCGACTTCGTCTCGTGCGGGAATCACCTATTTTGCGCACTTGTTGCGTAATTTACTATTTCCTATCTTACATTTTTCTACCCTAGTATCGATAGTCACTTTTTTTTCGTGGAAGAATAAATTTATCGCGTTGCAAGTATCGGAGTTCATTTTTTTATATACAATATAGTTATCACAAAGCTCACCAGTATACAATATACAATGTACATGTTTATTATATGTATATTCATCGTTGTAAGTTATGTAATTTTTGATGGTATCAGTAAATTGTTTGACGTTCCGACGATTTGAATGAATATATACATTTTTCTGACTTATCAACAGTTGGAAAAAACCACACTAATATTCATCGTTACCTGTATTTTGCCGAATCCAGTTTTACGAATACCATTTAGGTATTACGTATTTGTTTTGGAAAACATTCGAAAATGTCTTTCGCACATTGAATAATATGTTTAAAAGTGACGCATTTAATTGAACAATCAACGTCGCATTATAACACTGCGAGCTTTTATCGCTTATTTTATTGCCCTTCATTTCAGCATTGTTGATTTTTGTGGTCAGTGTTTTAATTGCATCCATAATTCTTTACGTAACGTCCTATCAAGCATCGCGGTGACGGCCGCGTGTTTTCCGCGGTGAATGGAAACGCACGAAATTTATAATACCACCCAGTGGTATTTCAAATTGATAATGCGCGGCGCATTATCGCGCGAATGATTTGTATCCGTTTTACATAAATTATTAGAAGCCGTCATAATATAAATTGTGCGGCAGGGTGCGGTGTGTAAGAAGCAAGAAACAATCGGCCCACTTTTGACCGCATCGCGATATTAAGGCGCATAAAGCATCGCGAGGCGTACCCGTTGACACGACCCCGTTACACGCGGCATCCTCGCGCTATTCAGAGACCGGGCTAAGACTGCATGTACATCAGACAGAGACGACGGTTCCAGCATGTACCTATGTATATATATATATATACCTGTACCGCGAACTCTTTCTCTCTTTGTCTCTCTCTCTCTCCTTACTAGATGTACCTGCTTGCAGGAGAAAAGGCGAGGTAAGGTGCAGCTCGTGCTGAGAGGTCGGGATCTGTGGGACCTCTCATTCTGTCTTTTTTCCACTCTTTATCACTCTCTTTCTCTTTCTCTCTCGCTATCGGTCTCCCCTAGTCTTACTTTTCCCGCAGGGAGGAGGCCGGTGCTTTTTTTCACCGAATGCTTCTGCTCGCTGTTAACCGTTATAAAGGGGGGCCTTACTCGCAAACGCGACGAACGTCTTCGATATACTGGAATATTATAAGCGAGATAATAAGAATAAAGGAGCATCATTATACAATGATTGCTTGATCGATGTACGATGATCGTTATTTCGGTGCGAGGCGTTACGCTGCCACGATCTCGGAATACGTGGATTCGATTTTCAATCGGGTTATTCGCCATCATTACTGAGACTACGCATATTTCTTGCAATCACAATGCAGCACATACTGCAAATTGATTTTCATGGTGCATTATGGATTTTAGTTTTCAGTGTGGAAAGATAATTAGAGATCTGGGAAGGTCCTACATGTGACCCACTTTACATCTAATAAGGTCCGATTGTATTGGGAAAATTCAACTCGTTTGGATTGCAAATAGAAAAGTGGTTAACTAGTCATTGGGCATTATGATTACATAATTGGATGTGATCAGATCTGGACAGGTCCTAGAATTGATAAGAACGCAATAAACTTGGGTTTAATAGAATCAGTGATTGGATGGCTCAACGTATATTTTCATCAGGACATATTTACATATTTGCAATGCAGAGCCTGAGATTGTCCAGATTTGCCCAGAACTAATCAGACCTATTTGTTATAAATTGGGTCATATATGTTTGACATCGCGGTCCATTTAACCCATTAGCGCATTTGCGGCCAAACTGGTCGACTTTGGTAAATCACAATTTTGAAAACCAAGAAATTAATATTTTGTTTATAAATTACGTACCCCGGGGTTCCGGGGGTCGCTGAATCCGAATCTGAAGTCAAAATGACGAATTTCGAAATGGCAGAGCCAATATGGCGGCTCTAATGAAGAAAAACTGTTTTTAAGACCAGATGGACAACTCGGTCTTCCACCAATCGATGACAACGAAAATAAGTTTCCGTATGTTTTTGGGGTCGCTGAATTCGAATCCGACGTCAAAATTTAAAAATTCAAAATGGCGGAACCAATATGGCTGCCGTAAATTCATTGAACGTAACATTCATAGGGACATACCTTCAAAAATTTACAATATTGATAAATGCATGTTTTTGACATCGATGATTACGAATCTGATGCCAAAACAAAAA
>JAPYZR010005754.1:0-10473 GCA_030522945.1 Trichopria nigra
AAAAAAAAAAAAAAAAAAAAAAAAAATAAAAAAAAAAAAAAAAAAAAAAAAAAAAAAAAAAAAAAAAAAAAAAAAAAAAAAAAAAAAAAAAAAATAAAACGAAAAAAAATAAAAAAAAAAGAAATAAAAATAAAAAAGTTCAAAAAGTAAAAAATTTCATCAATAGTGGTGATGAAAAAACACAAAAAAAAAGACATTTAAATGGCAATTGAAGCATTGATAAAAATTCGCAATTTTGCTGAATTAATTTTTTTTACAAAAATGTGATATTTTACTAGATCGATGGAATTACAAAAAAAAATATATATATATATATATATAAAAAAATGACTATTTAAAAAGAGGGCAGGACAAATATTGCATAAAGTTTCTTCAAAAAAAAAAGCAATGAATTAAACATAAGAATTGCATTTTCCTGACTCGTTAAAATCACATTTCGATAATTAATACTTCTCGTTACTGCGTCCATTGTTTATAGGTAATATGAAGAAACGCGTAATACCTATAGTGATAAAATGTCATGTCTTAGTTTGCTGAAACCAGGTTATCGGGTAAAATGACCATTCTATATATACGGTGGTGGACGAAGGACTGGATTTCTGCGATAATTTACATATACCGTATACCGTCGTAACCTCACTGAAATTGCAGAGTGCGCGCGTTGACAGTGTAGGTTTTAATACTGGGAATTGATATCCTACCGGAAGTTTCGATAACTCGTTACAGGGATCGGCAGTTCACTGATGCCGCTATTATCCGCCACTTCTTAGTTCCGAGACAAAAGCAATTATCGGGCCCTTTGCAGAACGCTCAATATCCGGTTTTAACCTGACTCGTTTCAATGATGAGGCTATTAATATTTTCGAAAGTTTGCTGAAAGAATTTAATTTCAAACGTTTCATACGATTGCTCATTTCATTTTGTCCAATTCGATATACTCGAAATTTTCTCCCAATAACACATAGAATCAAGCGATATATTTTCAAAATTGACGAAGTCTAATAAAAAAGTTGGAAATCTCCAATGATTTTTTTTTTATATATATATATATATATATATATATATATTATCTGCACCAAAATATAATTCCATACATATTAAATACATTTACTTGAATTAAGAAAATGGTTCCTTCTTTTTAGTAAGTCTTACTTAATTCAAGAAAATCTTTTCTTAATACAAATAAATATTTACTTGAAATAAATAGGTTACAAATAAAAAAAATTATATGCCGAATGCAATTAATATTTTTAATTCGTTGTTTTTTTTTTTTTTTGTTTGGTCTTTCAGAGGTGCTGCCATTTGTTAAGCATACGTGCCGAATCGAACAGGAAGGGTGTAGGGTGCGAGCTGATAATTGCGCCGAATATACAAGATTACGCGAATGCTGTTGCCATGCTGTCTTAGGCTCCCGTTGTAAGTAAAGTTAACATTTTTTTATCATCGAATAAAACCATTGTTTTCTCATTTCTCAAAATATTTTTCGCGATTGCTTATTGGTATATAACCAAAAATCATTTATATTGGCAATGATTTCATTTAATGTGACTATATTTTTAAAACGACTATAATTGTTTAAAAGATTCATTATTTCATGTGTTTCTTTTTTCCTCAGGGAAATACATCGCAGGTGGAGCTAACGCGTCATCGTCTCCCGTTACCGGAATCCTGATACTTATTACAATGGTGCTCAAGATACTCCTGTAAACTTGTAAAGTGATCGGCGAAATCACTCGGACTACGGTTGCGCAGCGCCCTCTTCTTTTTAAAAGTTATTTTTATATTTAAATGTCGTGTTTCCGGTGCTTGTGTGGTTCGACGTACGTGCCCTCCATTGGTTCCTGCATAATAATTGGAATTGATACCATGAGAGTAAACGTATAAAAAATTGTAACACATGAAACACATTGATTTTTGCCTTTAACGAAAGTTGTAAAAAGTAATTTTTAATCGAAATTCTATATGGAATTTATAGAATTTTTCTAAGAATTATTGCGATTGTAGGATCTTTTTAACTGTATTGAATAGAACGTATTTTAAATTCGGTAAAAAGCAACGATGGCGAACGTGTAGTGAATATATATAGCTACTTATTCTTGTATGCTCTTACTGGCAATTGCGGTACATTCGCTATTCTCTATTTTACGTAAGTCGAAGCGATTATTCGGGACATCGTAAATTGTGCTTTGTACTTTCCGCATTTTTGATATTTGCTACGATACCGTTGTAATGCTTAGATTGACTGATAGATTATTTATACGTTTTTCTCTGGACGTTTCTCCTTATACAGTGAACATTTTCGAAATCGCTATACCACTCTAAAAGAGCCACAATAAAAGAGATTTATCTGAATTGTTTCAGATAAATTTGCTAATAAGAATTATGTTTATATTCACGTTCAAGAATACAATTTGATCATTTTAAAACCAAGGGAACGTTAAAACATTAATCATTGATAAATATCGATAGCGATAAACGAAATAATGTATGCAACGATTCATTAAGCGTCTCGAGTGATAACTGTCTTATAACCGTCGGTAACGATATGTACAGATTCCATCCTTACCAGCGGTCGGTAACGAAGTCGCCAAACTTCGGAGAAATGCCATTATTACCTCGTTATTTATAAGCAGTAGACGTATTTTATATTTCCCACCGAAGATGGAGGGAATCCATTCCACAGCACAAGCCTAAGATGAGAAATTACAAGCACTTTATTCTGAAAATGTATTCTTACCGTTGGATATAGCTTTTGTAATGTGTACATAGTTCACTGCTGTATTGGATAAGATTATATGTATAGATATAAGATGCTGTATATTGATGTAAAATATATAGGTATAACGTACTTTCAAAATGTTTGTTCGACGATTCTTATTTCATTTCGATGTTTCTCATTCACATCATATTGTTGAAATGAGTCCATTTCAACATTAACATTTACTATTATACGATAGGAATGTAAAATCTTAGTGTCCGCGAGGTGAAGTTCTGTTTTACGCATGATATAATGTACCTACTGTAGGGTTTACGTCGACTAGGTTCCTGTTTTACCAACTGACGGTACGGACGCATTGACGAAAGCGTGCTATAAACACGTGAGAAGAGTCATCGTACAATTAGGCCCTGGCCGTTATATATTTAAGTCGATGGACTTTCAAACTTCCTGATCATAATAATGCAGTATACTGATGAATAAATGTTGATCAACGATTTCTGATGGTAGTCGAAATATGAAAGTGAACAAAAACAAATTAACATTAGATAATAAGGTTAGTGAATGAGTAAAAAAGACAGAATTTATCAATTTCTGGAAAATTATATTAAATATAAACATTAAGAATGTTGAGAAAAGTTGAAAAGTAATACAAAAAGTGACACGTCTTAAAAATTTCCTAAAAGTGAACGGGAAAATGAATAGCGATATACGATTTATGGTTGATCAACAATAAAGTACAAGAATAAATTTAAAAAAATGACGGAAAAACTGTATGTAGTAACTTTTTTCTATAGATAACTACTATACCGACAGATGTAATGCAGAATTTTAATTACAACTATGGACTTTCACTGTTTCTGTTTTACCGACTGCTGATATCAGTCGCACGGCAATATATAGTACACCGAGTTCTCATTCACGCCGCTAAGCGGACTTCACCCGTGTGCAAATTAGTATCGTTTTAAATATCTTCAAATAATAGATGTTTTTATTGAAATTTAATATATTGTTTATTGTATATGTAAAATTCAATAATATTTCAAACAAATGTTATTTCTTTAAAATATCTTTAATTAATTATCACTTGTTTCTGTACACACATTTTTACTCGCAGACAAGAAATTATTAAATTTAAAAAATGCACGTTATCTCAATATAAAAATTATTTCAAATCTGAACTATTCGTTGATCCTCAGATTACTCGGATCAATATTGCTAACTGACATTAGTGAATATTCACCGATTGAATTTTGGACTTTCCTTGTGTTTATTATTTTGTTTTTTAATTCGCAAAAAAGTACAATTTTAATTTTATTCCTGCGAATTCTCGCCAAATTTTGAACTGATTTCGATGAACGTTGACGTACATTCATAAAAAAAACGCGTAATGGCGCCCTAAAACAGATTTGGACTTGAAAGTACATCCAATTTCTCTGTAATTTGAATATTGAGGTGTAGGAATTGACGTTATCGACCGACCGGCTTTATAGCTTCCCCTTACGGTGGTTCTAAAATAGAACAGTTACCGACCGAGCTTTCCAACAATAAAAGTATGAATAAAATAGGATTGAAACATTTTTTCAAAATTTGGACTTTGGAAGGGTGATTCTACATAACATATACAATTCTAAAAAAAATATCGCTGAAATCGGTTCAAAATTAAACGAGAATTATCCGAAATAAATTATTTTTGGTGTTGGCAAGAGAAAATAATTTATTTCGGATAATACTCGTTTAATTTTGAACCAATTTCATCGATATTTTTTTCAATGATTATATATATTATGTAGAATCACCCTTCCAAAGCCCAAATTTTGAAAAAACGTTTCAATCTTATTTTATTCATACTTTTATGGTTGAATAGCTCGGTCAACGACAGAATTCCTTATTGAATAATTGTGATGACATTCAGTCACATGAAGAATAATTGAAGAAAAAATTGAAATTTAAAACAAATTGAATTGAAATTGATTCCAATCAGTGATTGTGCATGTTCACTGATTTCTGGTCAATGTTGATATTTAGCTGATGATGATCATCGTAAGCATCAGCAGGAATTCAGGGACGACGAATTATCGACGAATAAACATCGCTCATGGACAAGAAATAAAATGGCCTCTTATTATACAATGAAACCAATATCTTGTATCAAAGAAAAATATTAATTAAAATAACGCATTAATTTTTGAAGCTATCAGCGATATATTTATTGTTCCGATACACTCTTATTATTAATACGCACGAACAAATGACATAATGATTATTTTCATATCTGCAATTTTATTTACGTGCGGTTTTACACTTTAATATGTTCTTTCTTTTACGTGGCCGAGATACTTAATTGCGTTCCATTTTTTTTATAATTGCAAAGTTATATAAAAACAAAAACTATATATCTGCTCTGGTCTTCATTGAATGCTGCAGTTATTATCGAATATATCAATTAAAAAAAAAAATTTCGATTACAGTTTTACGCTCTCATTATTTACATGCAGGAAAATTTTCTTGTAAATTTTATAGCTTACCAGATGACATTTTGAGGACAGACTTTCGTCATGAGAAAAATTGCAATTTTTTATAATAAAAATTGATATGATTGATAAAGAGTTCAAGATAAAGTACAAAATGTAAAGTCCTCTTTCCCGTCGACTTTTGACCTTCATTTGAAATACTAAAATATCCTTAGGGGCTACTTTTGAGCTCTTAAAAAATACACGAAATTTATTATTCCTCTTTCATATATGTCAGTTGCGAATTGCAAAACATTCAGTGTACATTTTTTTTATTTGTGTTTAATGTTTACGGATGTTTTACGGCGGAAACTGGCGCTCCATTCATAAAAACACTTAGTAAACGTCATCGTTCGGCATGTCACTATTTCAGTGACTAGAAATGTATACAGAGTCAATGGTGTCGGAGAAAGGGCAGCGCTCAAAGTCAAGGCTACGCACGTGTCGCGTGCAACTATACGTGTACATGACCCCTCGGTTATTCCATTCCTAGGATGTTACTACTTACTTCCGGCCTTTTATTGGTCATGCATTGGAAAATCCACGTGACTTAAAACCAACGAATTCACCAACAATCTTATTCAAACGGTCAGATGTTAGTGAGAAGAGCTGCATCAGGACTGCATCCATGAAGATGTCAATCACTGAATTCATATTTATACATAATCAATCTATTGTGCTTCAATTTTTTTGCAATAATTTCAATCCTCTTCAGTTTACATCATATTTGATGATATTTTGATAAAGGCCATTGTATAAACAATACTACTACTTTTAAACAATACTGATTCAAATTTTGCATACATTTTATAAACGCATACTCGCCAAGAAGCATACAATTTATAGATATAGCTCATGAGCACAAAACTTCAAAGAAATATATTTCATTTATTACTTTGGCAATAAAAACATGAAATCCTCCACCGCTAATTAAAAAAAAAAAAAAAAATACGATTTGAAGGTAAATTGCACATACCGCCACGAGCCATCTGAAATTAATTGATGTTTTCGAGCCTTCTCGAATCCGCCAATTATCTCCAAAGCTTCCCACAAAAATAAGCTTAAACGTCGAATTTTCAAGCAGCCGTCGTCCCTATTGTCTTTTTTCGAACCATTGCGTTATAACGAGCACAAAAACTCGCAGCAACTGCGAAACGCATTTATAAATAAATCGCCTTTTCTAATGTGCCTCCTCGAATTCGCGCATTTATCTACTTTTCATGTTAATTCTTAAATGAGTCAAGTCTTATTCTTGAGCGTCACAAAATCATTTTTAATCCAATGCCATTCGCGCGATTCTCGGTTTAAATAAAAACCGCAGACGGCGATGTTTATGGAAATGTCTGGAAAAATGTTCGAATATGTTAATTCGAGACATCCTTTACACGTGCTCATCTTCGGCACTCGAGTAAGTGCATGCACACCTCCTTCCTGACGAATCGAGCCTCCGTTTACCGAATGTACATATAATATGAAACTTGGGAAATTGCAAGTGCCTCGTTTCAATGTCATTCGTGATAAATCTTAAGAAAATTCTTAATGGTTGGTGGATGCTTATTTTAATATATATAGTGTAAAATATGTCGTGTCATATTTTTTACATTTTCAGGAACAATTAATCGAAATTATGTCAATATATATGAGATATATACTGTCATCTGGATTGCGATGTCTTATCGTTCCAACATCATCCACATGATCTTTTCGTGTAATGTTGTCAATTGTTGTTTCAACAATAACAATAAGAATATGAATGATGATGATATTCATCATCATCTTAGGTATGTTTTGGAGACACACACACATGTATGTATGTATGTATATAGTCATTTTTGTAGTATATATATATGTCTCCGTTAGACACGTGCGTGCAACGAAGGAAAATAGTTCGCCTTGATTTTTGTCAGACACGTGCCGCATATACGGATGATGACTATCCGCTTATTAACGATTCGGAGAGCGGAAAAGCTATAGTATTATCGCGGAGACAGGCGACCAAACTTAATTAATCGAAGGAGACAAAAAGTCGCGTTTTCGAAATACCAATGAATGACAGGTGAAACGACCACGTGCCGAAGACGACGATCTTGTCGAATAATGGGTGTACTTTACGAGTACTTCCATATACTGTACATCTTGAACTCATGGAATTTGGAATTGGGAAGTTTCCAACGTTTTAACGAAATCAACTGCTTCGAATTCCATACATACCGCAGAAACCCTGGTAGAAATAGCTCCTAATCATTCCAAAGTTTGCGACAGGATTGCTGACCTCAACTTCATCTTCTCCAATATTTACGTCTGATATGTATGTATGTAATATGTGTCCATTTGTTTTATACACATATTTTGAATAATTTTATTACTGCATAGTTATTAAGATACGATGATTATATACAAATTTTGAATAATTCAATGTGGATTAAATGTGGATTAAAACACGTAACTGGCCACTTTTTTGGAAAATATTATTTTTCGATTCAAATTGATTGAAATTTTCATAGTCAAAAATCTTTATACAGAAACGCATTAACAGCTCACACACATTTAAGAATATTATTTTTGTATTCACTTGGATTCAAATTTATTTGTGATTGCTGGGCCTTTATAAAAAAAAAAAAAATTGAATAAAATATGAGCCAAGTGCTAACCTCATAGGGAACTTCTGATGTAACTAAAAATGAATTCGAACACTCGCCATCAGCAATTCGAACGGACTGTATTCGACCAACCAAATATGTCGTAGAACAACGTACCGCACGAATTCCCAGATTCCCCGGATTGTGGAAGAGGTGACTGAGTCAAAGGCTTTAGAAAAATTAAGATAGATTGGATCTAACTTGACAATGCTGTTTAAAACATGACATATAACGTGGTTACATTAGAACAGAAGATTTGTCACGGTGATAAACGACTATAATAACTTTCTAACCGCGTTGAGCTGTTACACTTTTTAGAAGGGACGTATAGTTCAAAAATTTGATTTCAATTTCATTTCTAACTACTACCACTACTACTAATCTACTACTACTACTATATCTACTACTACTACTACACTACTACTACATCTACTTCTACTACTACCGCACGCGTTGGATCGAATTATTGAGTTTGACGGTTACTCGAATACAAAAAAAAAATGACCATGTTTTCTTCATCAAATGTCCATGTTACACATCGTATACTAAAACAGAAATTAATCGTGGCATTCCGTTTTTCGCCTGCCAAGGTCCTATTTCGAAAAATCACCATAAAATATGTACGAGAAAATCTCTCGATTCTGTATAGATTTTACTTAGGATATATCTATAAAATTGATAGTGAAAATGACTGTAAATTCTGCCACGTTTCTGTATCGCTTTTGTCTAGAAAATACCAGATACGACTATTTGTATAGCAAATTGTTTCTTTCGGTTTAAATAAAGTAGTCCATTAAAAATCGAGAATATGCACACAAAAAAAACGCGAATCATATAAAAAACGAAAATATAAAGCACAATTAAAAGTGATAAATAATTTAACAGTACTCTTTAATGAAAATGACTTTAATAATAATAATAATAAATATATGAACCATTTGCTAAATTTCAAGTATTAGGTATTAGGAAAAAAAAGTTGTATAGAAAGGGAAAATAATATAATGTCCATCGTATTGACAATGGAGAATATCAAGAGCAGGAAAGAGAGGAATAATTAGAGGAGGATCGTGAAGACTGAGAAGAAGAATACGAAGAAAGAGAAAGAAATGAAGATTTTGAAGATGATTGTGGCAAATTATGAGAATCAGCAATAACATCAATAATATTGGCCATATGGTGATAGTAATAGCGATATAAAAACAATGGCTGTAATAAGGATAATTATGATAATGATAATAATGATGATAGTAATGACAATACTGATGAACAAGAACAAGACAGCTGCAAATGAATATCATTAAGAAATTACGTGTAGGGCAATTTTTCACGGCTTTTAATCTGTACAGAAAACGTTAGCAATGCCTATTTTTACATATGCGTCTATCATTTGGTTTCCTACTAGTATACAAGTCGCTTTTCATCAACTGAAATCTGTTCAGCATAAAATGTTCAGATTTATTTCCTTCAAAACCAAGACACCAATCGGTTACATAGATCATCACTTTAAACTTATTATACGAACATGTTTATAACTTGATGTCAACGTCAGCATTATAAATTTTATGATTTCTCGTTTGCTTTTAAGATTGCCGATATACGATTGGCTTAGTCGATGTTTCAGCACTTATTTTTACTCATCGTTCATTTTCGTACAATTTACGTAATACCCGTATTATTTTTGAAACTTTCGATGTATGCTATACGAATGATGGTTTTCACTATATACGTCATCTTTGGAATAAGGTTCCTTACGCGGCTACGTGACTCCTAGTCCGTAGGATTTTTTTTCTGAATCGCGAATTCGTCCATTTTATATCTGTGACCGATATACAAATCTTGGCTATCGACTCTTGCATACTAAATACATTGATGAATTTAATATAGATGCGACGGTAGTTTTTTTTCCGATAACAATCATAATGCTCGACTTTTGATAATATAACGTCTATACATTGACATTATTAAATCTGTACGACTTGAACGAGCGTGAATTACATTTGAAGTGGCATTCGATTTTCCCGATAACATCTGGCGAATTACCAGCGGGTGTTGACCTGACAGTTAAAGATATATACGCACTGGAAATTAACTCAACTAGACGATGTCTAAAACGTTATCAAAAAGGTTGCGTAATGCATTCGTTTTCCATCTTTAGATTATTGCCTCAATATGCATTTGTTGAAAATAAAAACTGCAATTAAATTAATTTTTTTTTTTTTCTTTTGGGAGAATATGAAGATGTACAGAAATCATCCTGGAAGTACGATATTAAGAAAAAATTAAAAAAAATAAAAAAATAAAAAAAAAATTTTTTTTTTAAATTAAAAACCATTGGAAAAAACAAAACAAAGTACAAAAAAAAACATTACAACCAAAAAAAGACATTTACAATAAAAAAAAAGACATTACAATAAAAAAAGTCATTACAATAAAAAAAAAGACATTATGATAAAAAAGTATCATTAAAAACCATAAAAAAGAACAATTAAATTAAAAAAAAAAAACAAACAAAAAAAAAAATAAAAAACCAAAAAAAAAAAAAAAAAACAAAAAAAAAAAAAAAAAAAAAAAAAAAAAAAAACAAAAAAAAAAAAAAAAAAAAAAA
>JAPYZR010005755.1:0-25276 GCA_030522945.1 Trichopria nigra
CAATCACTGTTATGTAACTGTGCCAATTTTGAGGCGACATTTTAATGTAACTGTTACATAATTGTGACATAACTTCTGTGATTGTTTGCTGGGTTGTTGTTATTTTGAGAAATTCTCGTCAATTTCTACTCCAGTCTTGTTTTATTTTTATTAATAAAATGTTGACAAAAATGAATATTAACAAAATGTGATGCTTTACATTTTTACAATAAATTCCAAAGTTAAAATAAAATAACAACAAATTGACGTTGCGCTGCATTGCGCGAACAAGAAATTGAATTATTCCGTAAGAGTTTACATAATTAATTAAAGTAAACACGTACAGAACAAAGTAAATGTGTAAAAATAATGCATAAATTTATGTAACTAATAATAACCCGTAGATTCTTGGGGAAGTGACGCAGCTGCGTCCTATATTGCGATCTTCTCTCCTGCAGAATTTCTCCCGAACTCAAAAGCGTAATTTTAGAAAAAAAAAATGTCAAAAGAGAAACTTTCAGGTTCTTTCTAATACACGTGTACTTTCATGGCTCTGTGCACGTGCAGTCGCAGGCCGAGTCGCTTTAACGAGGAAATGTCAAATTGCGGCTCAAGTGAGCGAGAATTAAGTGCACATATGATGCGTGTTGTCTCTCTCCATCACAGCCTCGCTTCCAGACGACGATTCACGACTCGATTCTATATTTAAACTTTGAACCCAGTCGTTGCGAAAAGTTCTCGGATGATAAACAGAAAACGTCAAATTATTCCTTTGTCATGGAATCACATTATCGGAAAATCCTGAACGAATAACGTCGAACGTGTCACTTGGTATTGCGATAAATTAAACGTCGATCACTTCTCAAATCTGTTGTCGACTGTCAATAGTGAATTATATATATGTTGCAGTCCTGTAAGGGATAATAAGGCAGATCTAGAACGATTATTCGTTAATGAACGTGATGGAGAAAAGTAGACTTTTTTTGTAATTAAATATTTAGCACGACTGGCATGATCGTGTTTTGAAGTCGCGAGAAGTATAAAACGAACTTCAATCAATAAAGGAATATTTGTCTTTCGGCAATCATATTTTATTTTCATTTTTCTTTTAACTGGTTTCTAGATATTCCGCTTTTAAATACTTCAGCAGACAATAGTGATCGTAACAATAAGCGGGTGGCTAAACTTACTGATAGTCGCATTCTCGCATATTTACGTGTAAGTCATAAACTAGACTGTGAATTTGCCATCAGGTTCTGCATTGAAGTTATCGAAATTTTCCCATTTTTCCGATAACGCGGCAAGATTTGCGTATGCGATCGCCCTGAATTCCCCTAATGCCAGGGAGAGAATGTCAGAACGGAGACCGCGGTTTATAACCCGAATCGATATTCGATGAAATTCAACTAAGTTCGAAGCAAGAATCTGCCGGGCCTTGAATGCTGTGGCCTGTGCTGGGGGATGCCGGGCTGAGCCCCACGTCGCCCACGGAGGCGGCCGTCAAGGGATTCAGCAAATTGGCACCCCTTCTACTCTGCACCCCCTGCAAGCCTGCCCACCGAAGAAGCAGCAATACCACCAAGTGGTACGTCCAGCAGGTAATGCAACAATTGCGTATTTTGTGTGTTTTCAGTTGATTAATCGACGGTGCTCAATTTAACTATTGACAAAGGATGGAAGAAGTTCCCGATTACAAAGTTATTTGTGTTGTATCGAAATGGATACATTCTGATCGGAATGATGATGCGATGACTGCGATGATGAAGTGTTACAAAGATCTGGATAGGAACATGAATTTGATGAGAGAATGCTGAATGAGATGATAGTATTGATCACACTACTTCCAATTGTTCCTTCCATTTCCACTCCTTTTACCTCCTTCGAAATTGATCCGATCTGATTTATTGAACGTACAAGTTTCCTCAAGTAGAATCATGAAAATTTGACCGTCGCAATTCATATTATCTAGGATTGTGCAAAAAAATTGATAGACCCGTATCGGGAATACGATGATGACGGCCAATTTTAACGATATTTATTAACGATATATGGGTATATCAATAATTCGATATACAGATATAAGGGTATGCCGATATTTAGTTATGTCATGTCGGAATGCAGATGCGTAGATATATCTATATACTTATGTGTACCGCTACATCGGTAATCGTAGATGTAACGTTTTATATCGACATTTAGATGTATCGATACCTAAGCATTTAGATGAACTGATATTTTGAAATTTAGATATCGAAATACTGATATTTTGATAAAACGACACATACAGTGGTACCGATGTATCGGTTTTTTACCGGTATAGCGGTTATCGGAACATATCAGCATTGTTTTGCAATTCATCGGTACATCATCTGCATTCCGTTATATCTTACATCTATATAAATATCGGTAAATCTACTTGTCGTCATATGTTCAAATATACTAAATATCGGCATACCCTTATATCTGTATATCGAAGTATTGATATATCCATATATCGTTAATAAATATCGTTACATGTCCATATTTAGATATGACGGTATATCGGTATTTGGACGTAACAGATATATCGATATTTAGATGTACCGAAATCTCAGTAATTATAGAAGTATACTGATGTATCGAAATGTAGATATCGATGTTCAGATATATTGATATATCGATATATCTAATCTCAGTAATTATAGAAGTATACTGATGTATCGAAATGTAGATATCGATGTTCAGATATATACTGATATATCGATATATCGGTTTTTCACGACAGTATAGCGATTATCGGTGTCTTTATTTTCTAGGCTTATTTCCATATCGAAAAGCCTATAAAACGCACAGATAAATACTTACTCGTGATTTACAAAACATTAGAGAAGTATGAAATCTGGACAAGAACTTATTCGTGAAATAGGTGGTAAAACCACTTCCACTCCTGTTACTACTTCTAAAATCAGTTATTGAATGGAAAAAGTCTCGTTTCTGTTTTCGTATCAGGACTATAAGGATTAAAACTCCAGACTACAGTTTATAAACTTTGATTTATAAAAGATCTTGATAGTATAACAACACCTTATCCATGAAATTATTGAACACGCTCAATGCAATTGTCTTAATCCACCTATTCCACTCTTGTTATTTAAATCTCTTGATTGGATAGAATTCAATAAAATAAAAAGTAATTAAAAGATAAACGACGTACTTATGGAAGAATAAGTGTCTCACTTTTAAATACGAATTACAGAGACAGGTAATCATTGTCCCTGATAATGCATGGTTTCGTGAATCATCTTCAATGTGGAGAGATATAACAAGATAGATTTTTTCATATTTATTGACCAAGGTATTTTGTAGTTTAATATTGTTGTCATATTTTTGTCTGATTCCAGAAAGATTAATGTGATGTCATACACTACTGATTTGTATTGGTTTCGATTGAGTGTATAAGTTAATCATCAATGCTTATTGTGAAATTGCTACCTAAAATTTCTCCGCTAGTATTTGATACAATCCCATTCACTATTTAGAAAAAAATCTGAAGCAAATCTCCGATTGATTCGTTTTAAAGCATGAAATGATCAAAGATAGCATTACTGTTTATATGATGTCGATTGATGTTTGTTTATTTTGTTTCCTTAATCAGTACGACAGTGAAAACATTAAGATAATCGATTAATGTCACAAGTACCATACAAGACATTCCAGTAACCAAATATAAGTTTCGTGCCGATGCTTGTAAAACATTTCTTGAGGAAACCTTATCAAAATTATCAAAAACCTTTCCTTATTGCAGTTATCAATTGAATTAAATAGTTTAAATTTCAAGTTTTGTTAAGTCTATCATCGGGAAACCCGAATCTTCGTCAATCACTTTTACTTTCCATCAGTCGTGAGAAATTGTGTTTATTAAACGTGCTCCAGTTTCTTTTCTTGTTTGCTTATACGTTATCGATTTTCCTAATCTACTATACGAGGAGCAAAGTGCATGCTCCCTCATTGGATATGTTCTAGTCACTCAATTCACTCTAACTAAGAATCAATTTTAATCGAACTCCCTCCCTCCTATAGTTGACCCTAAAAGTTTAGGGATCCTCGATGGAGTTTGCGAACAATGTGCCAGAGGCTCTCCCCTCGAAGACGATAATTTAGACGACATAATCCGAGCTGACAAAATGTGAAGTTTAATTCCTTGGGTCAAAAGTCGAAAAACAAATTTTTTATGATTTTCTGAAAATCCAACTATACATTCTATAATGATCGGCTAGTTTCTCATTTTCTCTAGAATTATCTCATAATTATTTAACCATTCGTGGAATCCACACATCTTTTAATAGACGAGATGCATTTTCATCGAGTGGAATTAACGTAATCGATGGTGAAAATTCACGTTGAAATATCATTCTTACAGGCGAGACATTTTCATCATGAATTTCCTTTGTCTGGACACGTGTCAGATTCCAGCAAACTATATGCCAGAAATAGCTTTTCCCGTGACACTCTGCTCTCGGAGAGTATAGTGAAAAAATGACAAATATATCGACTCGATTCGTCCGAGGCTTATAGAGGTGCATTCCACATGCATCAAACACACCACCCATGGAACGCCTTATTCATTCTATACATCATCGAGTGATGTACGAGCCACGTGGGCATTCACATTTAGGACCCGCATAAATTCATAAGAACGAGGAGGAAAATCGGAGACATTTAGCTGTTATAAAGCCAGTAACGCAATTGCGCTTATCGTTTATCACCCGACCAGTTTCGCAATTCGACAAGCTTCAAAGAAGCACTTGCGAGAGCACTCTTAAGTAATTCCTCGTGCATCACGCCCCAGGAGCATTTCGTGCACATTACGCGAGTACAGGGCTACACACCGTATAATTATGCGTCGACTGACCGGAAACAGAAACGCCCGTATCTATGTGCATATATATATGCTTACGAGGATTCTGGACTTGCGGAATAAAGGCCTTTGTGCGTATCCCAAAGAAGAGCGGGGCTCTGGATGAGTGAGAATCTAGCTTGATGACTAAGCGCGGCGAAAAATAGACGTGTTAATAAATCATATATCATTGTACAATATCCAGTTTGATGCGTGATTTAAATGTCTAATTTTCAATTGAAGTTATATTTTTTATTATGGTGTAGGCAAGAGGTTGTTTTGCTCCCTAGGCAGATAAAGGCTAAATATGCATTAGAATACAAAGGAGAAAAATGTTATTTAAATTTCCGTTTTTTATATAGAATGGAATGGTCAGTTGTACTGCTTGGGGCGAGTCCGATATTTTTTAGTGCCGAGGGTGTAAAAATGAACATTTTTACGATGTAACACCGTAAATGTAACTTTTTTAGTTAGTGTTTTATTGTTGATATCACGAGACGATTTGATTGTTTTCTTTTCTTTTTTCAATTAAAATGTCAACTGAAAGACATATTTACATATATACAATATTGTTTGTTAAAAATACAATAAAGAGTATTTCAATTCTGGAATCACATATGTAGATCGATATTTGCATGAAGAAGTCGGAAATAACGGCATTACTTGGTACTTTACAAAGGCCTGCTTGAAAATAAGAATAGCGTGTCTTTGTTCAAGTCTACTGAGATCTCCAGCAACTAAAACGTGCAACATTTAAGTACCGTCGACGCCGGTTCTTACGGCACTGTGTATTTCCCACTTATGCCAATCATTTGGCCAAGGTACTTACAACCATAGATAATTAGCGTTTAGGAAGGCCGAAGAATTACTCATATTTTTAATTTTTCCGCTTACGTTCCAGTTCACGATTCGAATTAACGGTTATGTTTATTTTCAAGTTTCATGAATGTATAAGTAACGTTTTTCGTGTGCATTTTATTTTAGCAGTCGTGCATATACATACATGCATGTATATGTGTATATATAAAAATTATGTTTCCATTTGGATCATATTAACATTTTTTTTTGTTGAGCAGGACGTTCTGAATTTAAATGTTATATGGAATTATATATATAAAAAATATATTTGTTATTATATAGGGTCTACATAATCATATATATATATATATATATATATATATGTAAATGCAATTATGTATAGAATTTTATATAAAGTTCGAAAGTAAACTTGTCAACATTAGATTTATGTATACCTTACATACATTTTTCACATATTTGTACACGCATATCTGATTAGACGAGTTTACACATGGTTTATACACAGATAAAACTAAATTCGCTCGTGTATATATGTATATACACAATATGTGGCAAATTGAACGATCAAAAGCTCAAAGCTCTTCAATATTTTCGAAAGTTTTATATCATTTAAAATTCAATAAAAGTTCAATTCAAAATCCAAACACGATTTTTTTCAATTTTTTTGCAAATTTTTTTTTTACCAAAGTTTTTTTAGACAAAACAAAATTAAAAAAAAATCATTCAATTTTCATTCAAATAGATGTATCTTTGAAAATATACGATATAGAACAAAATGTATGCTACCTAAAAATGTCTGTTCTGAGTGAACTTTGCAAAAAAAAATGTTGTTTCAAATTTTTGGAGATGCGTTTCCGTGAAATATGATAAAAAATAGACGGCAATAATTTTGTTTTCAAGTACGTCACTCTCGAAAAATCTTACATTTTGAGAGAATAATCTCTTTATAGCAGTTTGTAAATATCCGGGCGCAAGCTTGGCCCTGACTCGCGCCCGGATATCTATCAAGGCGCGAGTCAGGACCCAGCTTGCGCCCGGATATTTAGAAAGCGCCCGGATATCTCTCACGGCGCGAGTCAGGACCCAGCTTGCGCCCGGAGATTTAGAAACAGGTTTCTACTAGGGAGAGTTCGTAACTGTATTAATTTTTTTTTTTTTTTTTAATATGGGCAGAGTTTAGGTTCTAAAGGCTGTGCTTATAATTTTATGTTTTTGTTTCTTTTTTTCGATAAAGTTTATTTCTTTAGCTAGTTTACAATCACAAGTGAGCAAATTGATATAGTATCGGAATAATATTGCAAAAAATTTGTTAAAAAATTTAAATATTTTTCGCTTATATTTATATATGTGGGTTCAATTTTGTTATTAGTTATGTTTGTAAAATGAAAATTTCTTGACCGATTATAATATTAAAGTTCAAAAATAAGTAAAAAACGGTCACTGTACAAGGTTCAAAGAACCACAAAAAAAATATACAAAAAAAATATATTAATTTTCGGCCTGGATCTAGGCCCTCTTCATATATTAGTTATATTTAGTTATTAATTTTGCCATTTAAAAAAATTTTTTTTTACGAGTTCTTATTTGTTTGTTGTCTTTTTTGCATTTGTCAGTCATTCAAAATTACATAAATTTGGATATGTCAATTTTGATTATATACAATTTTGAATTTTTCAACTCATTTTAATTTAGTGCATATGTCGTGTTTCTTTCTTATATTTGACATTTCATGTTACATTTGACATTCTATGTTACATTTGACATTTTATGTTACATTTGACATGCTATGTCATTAAAAAATCGCATTTTAACTTTTCATTGAGTCTTAAATGATATAAAAATTTTGAAAATTTAGGTTGGCCTTTAGAATGCCTCATGTATGACTTTGTACAATCATTTATTCAGTATTATCAAATTACATATATATTGCAGATATATACATCCATAAACATATATATATATATATATATATATATGAAACTGCAATTATGTATGGAATTATAAATATATATATATATATATATAAGATGACAGTTCATTTACGTATGTGTATATCAAAACGTATTTACGTAAAATATTTGATGCATTTTGCCAGCTTCACGCTTCGCTAGAGTTTATATATAATTTGTTAAGAAATGTTTTACGGGTTAACACGTTCTCATAAAGACTTACAGCATTACGGTTACATTGTGAAATGCTTGTTAATGTTTCCGGTGCGCACGCTTCGATCGTTATACTACGAACCATTCCTCATATTAAAGCCGTATCATATCTTGGCTCTGCATATATAGGCTCTCATATATAAATCCGTTCTTCGGTGCTTTAAACGTATACGACTGTACGGGAGCCTCTTCAAGTTTATAGTCGCGCCATATGTCGTCAGTAATTGTGTTGTATCTCGCCACTGACTGAGTAATATTAGAGTTTAAGTTATGTTTGGGACCAGAAGTCATTGGCCTGAACATGTGCATTTTTTGATATGTGCGTACATTTGTCCTATTTTTTTCGTACGATTACAATTGATTAATGAAATTAAAGAAATTTGAATCATTCATTATCCGTATTTGAAATTTAATATATATATTTTTTTAGATTCAAAATAATATTCAAAAGAACGGAATATTCAACGGTTAATCTTGGAAATTGATTATTGCAATTAAAAAAAAAAATGTAATGTCTCCGTTCAATGCTAAATTTTCGACGGAGATAAGAAATTCCATTTACGTTCTTTTACGATGGAATGGATTTAAGGCGATACACGATCTCTATATACGAAACTCATCCTTTATCGTACGTACCATCATTGTTGACGATTCGGAGATAATGTAAATAACTGTTACGGCGAGGATGACTTATTCGACATCCAATCTACTCGGACATCAACAATAATATGACGTCATGATGTTAACGAGAGGGATGTGGCGCGTCATAAATGATAACATTCCAGTTCTTGAAATAATTCACTAAAACATATTAATAATAAATAAGCATCGCTATGAATAAAGAAATGATTGAAAAATTATAGAAAAGTTGAGTGATAAATTGCGTATAAAAGAAATGATTAAAATCAGTGTTTTAAAATATCATTTATAGAGGCAGAAAGGATAATTGATAAAACTCCTACGCGATTCGGATCACGTTTACTTGTATCGATTTTGCGAGTAAGATATATAATGATATTATTGTTTTTATTTCTGACCTAAAGCTTATCACATTTTAAAGCCGATATTTGCTTCCTTTGTCTTGACTTTTTAATTAGTATTTCTTTTCATTTCTTAATTATTGCTTAAATATATATTAATAAATGGATAGTCGACCATCTTTCGGCCATGTTCAATGAAGTGCATTCATCATAGTTTTCATGTACTTATAATAAAAATACAGCAATTTGTTAATAGAAATGTTCAATACTTTCCAGTGTGATAATTATATAGTAACCCAATTAGCAAAGGTAAAAAGTTGGACAGATTCAATGTAAAAAGTACTCTTTACGTCTTCTTATACGTCACTTAAAATCTGATCCTAAATCAGTACTTAAAAAGAACTTTGACATTGACGTATATGAGGTCTTAAAGAGTACTTTTTGTGCGCATAAAAATATAAATATAAATTTTCATAACTACAGTTTTTCACTTTTAATAATTTTATTTATAAATACAAAATAGGATATTTAAAACAATTAAAAATATAAACTTCTTGAAAATTGAATTACTCTTTTTCATAAGATGAAGTTCTTCCTTTGCAGTGGAAACCATTTTCCGGCTTGAGCCTTGGAAAACTGGTCGATGTACCAAAAAAAAAAGAAAAAGAAATGAGCAAGATTCTACAAGGATTACTGAATTTTTAATAGTACAATCGTATATAAATGTGCAAAACCGAATAATTTATACATTACGCCATAAACTGTTAGATTTAGGAATATTCTAATTGTTGAATCGGATGCACTTGTATAATAAGTATGAATACAGTGCACATTGTGTTAGGTGCAAATTGTACACGCTCTTTGTTGTAATTCGGTCATTGTCACTGGTGACAGGGTGGTAACCGAGAACAGTAACGTAGCATCTGAATTCTCATAAACTTGAGAAAGTGATAGCGAAGGAATAAAGCGTATACGCTCTACAAAGGCTCCTTTGATATTCCAGACACTAAGACGTCTCATTTGTGATGACACTAGTTTGCATAATTGGCCGACGCGAGGGTGACGGCGAATCCCAAATCATAACGTCATTTACATATTCCCGTTATGAGCGGTTCGTGTTGGCGCAAAAAATAAAAAACCAGAGTAGAGATGAACTGATGCGCAAACAATTGTTTGATGATAAAGAAACAATATTGTTTTTAAATCACGAATTAGGTATAAAAAAAATGTATTTAGTATATCATTTTTGAAGTAAACTATATTTCACTATCTAATATCTACCTTACGATCCTTACATATATTAACAAATACATAAATAAGTAAATAAGTATGCGTGAGTAAATTAATAAATGAATAAATATCGTTTTTTGATGAATGATTTTTTTTATTGTTTCTTTTTATCTTTGTCAAATATTCAAAATTTCACTATTTTGCTATAATTTTGTATAGTTTTTGACAATTTTCGATCTTCTTTTGTTGAATATTTTCAATTTTGTATTTGTTATCTTATTTTATATCTTTCTTTTATTTTAATATGCATATATTGAAATTTATCGCTCGAATATCAAAAGTCAATCAAAGGGATGTTTTTGTCATTTTCACAATATTCAATATTGTCAATTTTACAACATTCAATTTATACAAGTCAAGTGACACCTTTAATATAATAAAAAAAAACTAATGACATTTGACTCTCCCACTCAATAATAAAAAATCACTCTGTTCGACTGGGACACCCAATACCACATATCAAAAGGCGTGTACACGTGACTCACTATCAATATTGGCAGCTCTATGTTTTGGGTGAGTCACTGTATAAAATGCACCTGGTATAATTATTCTTTATTGCAGGAAATCGCGTATGTTCATAACAGTGTTCGAGTAAATGTAAAAGTACATATATGAACTTTCTGAAATTATGTTTAAATTCTTTTTTAATTTGCTAATTTCATGTTTTCTATTTTTATTAATTAAAAAATTTGTATTATTATGAAAATCACTACTTTTATACACTCGGTCAATGATTTATGTCATTTTTTTCCTTTTAGAAATGCAAAAACAATTGATAGTTTGGAATTCATTTTAATTATTTGCGACAACTTTTATCAATTTCAATTTTTGCTCTTGAACTCTTTTCATTTTCATCAATATTTGAAAATTTGTCTTCCTTCTCAATCACTCCTCCGCTCGATAAATAATACATAAGTAACGGATGACGCACCTGGATGAATTAAAACGTTGATCGCACATGCGTGACATTGGCAATGAATGGATGTAGTAATGAGGCATAAATCAGAAATTTTTCAAATGTAAGAAACTTGTAATTCATTCAATAATTTACTATACAGAATATGGAATCAATTTAATTTAATCACTTGCACCATCATTCTTGAAAAATCTACGAGTTTGTTTTATGTATTTTTGCAATGTACATCGCGTGTGCCGGCGATGCAGCGATTACGTGTTTGCAAAAAATAGATCGACCTGAGAATCGAGTTCGTGAGCGACGTTTTCGATTTGATAATCTCCGGCCTTGGCATGGGCTGTCATCGTTGTGATATTCCACTTGTTGGCGCTGCGGCGCTTCGATAACGGATCCTTACTCATCTCGAGGGTCCGACAACGAGACAGTTGAGCCTTTATGTCGATTATAATGTCCCAAGTCCATATCGAATTTTGCAAGGAAAGAAAATTGATTGTTTTCATAAAAATATTACTGGAAAACACAACTGTCATGGAAAATCATTAACAATGATGAAAAATCATTTAAAATTATGGAAGATCATAGACATTTATAAAGAATCATTAAAAATTATTGAAAATCATCGAAAATCATATAGAATATGAATTGTGGAAAACAGTGTGAAAAATCATAAAAATCAGCGCGAAAAATGACGGAAAATCACAGTGAAAAATTGTCGTAAAATCATGAAAATTTTTCGTCAAATTTGGAAATCATCATGACAAATCATAGAAATAACCGTGAAAAATCATCGTGAAAAATTATTGTAAACTCATTGAAATCGTCATGCGAAATCAAGTCCATCATGAAAAGTCCCCGGAAATCGTAGGAAACACGGAAATACATTTCAAAAAACATTGTTTTAATGTATTTTAAAAAATGATTGCATCTGTTTATATTTTGGTATGTTTATTAACTTTGCAATGATTTTAACATTTCATGATTTTATATTTACAATTTTGAAGACGATTAATGATTATTGTTTCGATTTATATTAATTGTGAATTTTCTTAATCTTATAAGATTTTTAGTAAATAAAGAATAGGTTTTTGCAAAATGGTAAAATCATCGAAAAAAAAGTTTCAATGAATCATTCGAACTTATTGTATTAAAGAATGATTTTGCCGACACGATTAGTTTAGAGGTCTCTTAACGTAAATTCATCACTTAGTGACTATGGATCAGAATTATCGATTTGTCCCTCACCATTATTTAAAACGAACAAAATCAGGGTGCGCATCAGTAATAGGGGCACCAATTGTTACATTTATCTTGTCACCGTGTTCAAAATATCCGTGGTAAATTTGACCAATATTGGAGGCAAGTTTTCAATACTAACTAGAACGGTATAATTTATAAAGGAAGTTTCTCCGCGTGTCTCCGCAAATGAAAGTTAAACAAAATGATCATACATAGTAGAAAAATGGCACTAATTTCTGCCCAATTTTTCTGGCCTCTATGTTAAAAATAACGGCGTTCAGAAAAAATGGTCATAAGCCGGTCTTATATTCTACTAGGGTCAAAGAGATCGAGATTCTGTATCAAGGCTCAGATTAAAAGTTCATTATTGCGTTTTAATGTTGGAATGATATCAAGGCGACTTTTATCCAAATCCAATGTGAAATATACGTTCGCAAAGATATAAGCGAATTTCGCAGAAGTTCAAAACATAATTCTGTTTCTCTAACTTAACTTGGGCAGCGATTTTCTAGTTAGAAAGTACGGAATTAGTAGTAACACGTTGAAACTTTCCTGATTCTGGAAAAGTACTTAGGCAATAAGTTGAATTACTGTAATGAAATCTAACATAATTACAAATATTTTTATAGCGGCAAATGTTTGTTTAAATTCACTTTAAGAAAAAAGGCAAGTTATAAAAATAGAAGTGTACTTGAAAATTTACAAGAAATTTTATGGATATTGCAGAAACGATTTCAGGCTAAAAAGTCTACTATAGGGTGTAATTTCAAAATATAGATAAATTATTTAAGAAAATTGACTAGTGAAAACTAATATCCGTTCGAAAGTTTATAGCATTTTGATATAAAACATTTCTCATTCAGATAAAAAGAGATTAAAAATGTAAAAAAATGTTTTAAAAAATATATTATATTTTACAGAAATTACCAGAGAAAATTAATCGCAATTTGAGGCGAAAGCGTGTTTATCGTTTGTGATATTAAAAATGTAAGATGTTTATAATTATGGATGATGATTATTAATGTTTTCGTAAAGCAACTGCGATTAAGTGCTCATTTTATAATTCATTCATTCTCTTATGTCATTTCGTGGACTAATTATAATCATCGAGAGTACAATAACATACACACTAAGTATTAAAATACCTTAATCGAACAACTGAAAAAACTTCTACACACAATTATAAATGTGAGAAATTCGATCGCAGGCAACTCGTTTCCGTAAAATATATAAACTGCCAAGGTTTTCTGATCATCTTGACCTTTTCCATTAACGCGGATTAAGCTGCGATGTCTTAGTTTCTTCACCAATATCGACTGTCCTCGGTAAACTGATACAGGAGGAATAATCGAAAATATTTTCGTTATTTATGATTTAGTTAGCTAAACATTTTTTGGTTGCCTTTAAATCGAATTTCATGAATTTAAAAAATTTCGTATATTGCAATTTTCTCTATTATAAACTATGAAAATCATTCAATAACTCAATAAAAATCCAAAACGACATTAAACGAGAATGATAATCTGAACAATGTTACATACGTGGGGGATTTTCGAGGTCGCTTTATATCGCACTATTATCCAACATTGTCCGTTAGGAAATGCTCGCAAGAGGTAACAAAAGAATTACTAGACAATATTATTAATATAAATTTTGTTGTATTACGAACATTTCCTGTACGATTTCATTAATGTACATAATAGCTAAATAATTATGATAAAGAATAGTAACTGCTATTTATAACAAAAATTAATTACGTTGAGTAATTAGTAATTAATTTTTTTTCTTATATGTATTTGCTTTTGTCTCTCGATGTAAAACGTACGAAAGCGAATTTGTAACAATATTCCTGAGCAAATATAGACAAGATTCCCATCGAGCCCGGAGATTCTTGTGGGTGAGTTGCAAGTCGATCCGATAATTAAAGGCGCGTGAGGAGGAAGCTATCAAGCCAGGCGCGACTTGGTCCTTGTACCGAACAAAGTGATTCCCTAGCCTTGAATGTTTTTTTTTTTTCACAAGGACTCTACTGGCTTTCGAACTGTACTTTTCCCATTACGTTTCAGCAGATAATCAGGATGAAGCCAGACATTAGATACGTTGGTGTATTTGCAAAACACAAAATTTTTTTTTAACGTTCTACTTTTCAACATTTTTAAAATAATAAGTAATTAAAAATCTTGTAAATTTGGAAAAAACCATTTTTTTTTAAATATAGTTTAAGTAACTTTCATGCTTTCTTAATTTTTGACGTTTGACCAATTTATTTTCAAATTTTCTGGATGTCGTAACTGCTGTATAGTTTATTTTTTATTTAATTTTTTTTTTACTTTTCGTGATGCCTGTCTATTATTTATTTAATATTTGTATTTTTATTGAATTGATTTTTGCTGTTGAATTTTTCCGTTTTTGCCCAACTTTTCGTACGTTTGGTTTTGTTCTTTTTTTTTTGTTTTTTCTTTCTTTCTTGTTTTTTTTTTTTTTTTTTTTTTTTTTTTTTTTTTTTTTTTTTTTTTTTTTTTTTTTTTTTTTTTTTTTTTTTTTTTTTTCCTTTTTTTTATTTTTTTTTTTTTTTTTTTTTTTCTTTTTCTTTTTTTTTTAATTTTTTTACATTTTTTTTTAAATATTTAAACTTTCTTAATTTTGTTAAATTTCATAAATTCTTATATATTTTTGAATTCCATTAATTTTTTCAATGCTTTTTTATTTTTTATTAACTTAATCTACTACTATTTATTTTGACATTTACTAATTTCCAATTTTGTGCTATTTACTTATATAGTAGTTAATTGTCAACTGTTTTTATCTACTTTCAAACATTTTTGTTAATTGCGAAAGCTTTTACTAATTACGTATTTCTGTTCTTGCCATTTGTGCTTAATTTTATTTACAAACAAGTAAATCAACAAATTTTTCGCAGTTTGTAATTATCGCAAGTATTTTTTTTATACTTATTTTTACATTTTTTACAATTAGAAATTTTCAGGCATTTTCGTTCATTAAAATAACATTTCTTCATGCGATTATTTTTGTTTTCATCTCATCTCAATCAACCTAGGTAGAAAGTTGTACAGAATATGTGTACAAAAAGTACTCGTTAAGTCCTCCTAAGCATCGACTTCTAAGCTCCTGAAGATATACTTAAAATGAACTCAGAAGTCGATGCTTAGGACTTAATGAGTACTTTTTGTACTTATTCTATCCAACCTTTTACTTCTGCAAATCGGGATTGTTCATATAATATGTATTGCATTCAAAATCAAACTAGAATTTCCAAAGAGAATGATCGGTAATCGTTATATCATTGATATTGACGTTCGACAATTGAACAGCTCAAACGTGCATATTATTTTAGTGCAAGCCGACATCCAATGTACTTAGAGTTACATAATGTTTTGTACGTATAATGCGCGTTGATTATTCCGCAAACAAACAAAGTCACTGAAAGCGTATACTTATGGGACTTAATGAAGCGGCCATTATCAATCGACTTTAATCGAGTATTCCACGTGCATAGTTTGCAAACAATTTTGCTTGAAAGAGCAATACTGTTATGATTCATTGTAAGGTGATGCAAAGCTATTCGCGTCTTGTTCGTGTGTCTGCTGGTGACAAAGTCCCAAGTGTACACCGTGTACGAGCGGTTTCGTTACTGTACCTCAGTATTCCGTTCTATGATTCGGTCAGTAAAGATTACGATGGAAGGAGTATATATGCATCACGCGAATCACGGCAATGACACGCTTTCAACGTCTGATTCACGTTTAAGCGACTTGCTCGGTGCAAACCGTATATTGTTCATTCATTTTTTTTTTCCAAAGACTTTTGTGTAACGCAAATTGCGAGTCAGATTGCGACTTTCTTGGGAGATTACACATTTTCGTATTGTTTCCTTTCTTGAGGTTAACACTTGAGATTGCCATTTGTTCGAATCACTTCTGGTTGCGTTATTGATTCTGGTATCATAAGTATATTTTGTTTCAAGGGGTTTTTAAATCATACCTGGAATTGAAAGTATCAATTGTGTGGGCATTCTTATGGTGCAGCAAACAGAATGACGTATTTTTTAATCCTAAAAAGGAAGTGGAAAGTCACTTTCAGAAACGACATTTTTCAGCACGTGCGAGAACGTTCGCTCTTTCCTGAATTGAACATCAGAAGAGATTGTGGAGTACGCTCGATCTGATGCGAAACAAATCTTCAAGTGGAAATTGAATTGTTAACTACAATAATTCGGTATAAAACGTGACTATAATTCATGATACTTGGAATAATTTAAAATCATGCGAACTGCATCTAGTTTTCAAATTTGTTTACTGACGATGATGATCGAAACTTTGATTTGAGTCTCATCTCAATTACACAAGATATTTGTTTGGGTTATTTTTGTATTTAATCTAGAAAAAGAAAACATACAAGCTATCATGGAATTATATAAGACTCTAATCAGATATTGAACCACTGATAGGAGGTACCTAGTTATCAGCTTCCTACCACAATGTCTCCCCCATTATTTTTATCTACGTTGGATCGATATCTGTCTACGATAGATCCAAAATATATAGGTATATATTAATCCATTATATGAAATATTTCTGATGATTCCTAAATCTTATAATTTATGAATGTAAATATGTAATCAATTATTATGTATCCCAGCTTCTTGTAAAATCATGGAAGTTGCCATAAACACACTTGTAGAATCGAATTTATCCGCGAAGTTATGGACTGACACAAAGTATATTTCCATGAAATGGACTGTAATTTACAGTTCGGAAATTTTCATTTATACATCCGATTCATCGGAGTTCGCGTTAATGAGTTTGGGACTAATGGGTTATCTTATTTCCTGTTGCAGCCCACGTGGCGTCTCTGGGGCGAGGAAAAGGGCGACGGAGTTATCTACACGGTGTACTTGAAGAAGGTCCGCTATCACAGGCCCACAAGAAGTCTCTCCGCTTCGGTAAGTTACCTGGAATTCATTAATTGCGTTTAAACGATGCGGGACAATAGTAACGAGAAGTTCAAGTTGTACAATTACGGCGCAATTAACTTAAGTGCTTATGGCACTACTCTAAAAAAAAAAAAAAAAATGAAACACTCCCCCGGAAAAACAAGGCAATGTTTTCAGTCGATTTATCAACGGCTGGGAAATTTGTATCATCAGGCTGATTGTAATTTACAATCATTTCTGTAAATTGTTGTATGGGGCAGTTAGGTGTTGAATGAGATTTAGAGTGCACTTTTTATGATTGTATTCAGTTATTTTGAGAATAGACTTTTCTTTGTATGTTTTAATATTGATTATAGTCAATGACCTTCTGAAGATTTTCCGGTCTTACAAACGGATATCAGCTTGATCAATTTTATTTTCAGAAAAAAAAAACGTTATCGTAATTTCAAGACATATGTACTTTTTAAATGTAATGTTTCATTGTAACATTTATGAAACCGGAAAATACATATCTATATACGTCACATGATCTACAAACGTCATAAGATTAAGAACGGCTGTCCGTTCATGAATTACATTACGTCAAATAAAGTCAAAAAAATATTTAGCCAAGTTGAGAGTTTTGGTATTTGCATTATGATAAAAAGATATCGGGAATTACATTTGCATTACAAGTATGGTTTAGAAGCTATGTGATCTCTGACCTATTGTTGTCTGGAGTGGGATGATCCTTGAATGAGATACATGAAACCAAAAAATCGGTTCTTCTTCGAAGGTTCAACGAGGTTATGTTACCTTATTCATGACAAATTTAAATATTTTTTTTATAGGAATCGCATTAAGACGATTCGTTTAAAGCGAAACAGCGTTTTATTAGTGAATCCATGCATACATTAATTGGAAAGTCTCCTTGTTTTCGAGAAGTTGACTGGATAAGCGGCTCGAGTTCGAATCTAAAGCAAACATTGTTCACGAAGGCTTAAATGGAATTTGCGTAGTTCAACCCATTTCTCCCCAAGCGCATATTTGAATGTCGATTGATTTTCTGCCTGGATAGAACAGTAAACTTTCTATTAAATTCAAGAAAGCTATATTGTTAGGTTAGCTAACAATAGGTTTTTTAGCTTGGTATGATGGTAATTTTGCCGAATGTTTCACAATTAGGATTCATGATTATAATTGATTGCAGCAATTCTGAAAGTATCAATTAATTGCAGGATTCGGATGATGAAATATCACACCTTGAGTGGGAGACGGTAAGAGTACGATTTTTGAAAGCTGGCACGGTTCAAAGGCTCGTGGAGAGTCTCGCCAACGACGATGGGGAACTCGAATCTACGTACATCAATGTCTTCCTCGCGACCTATCGCGCGTTTACGACGCCCCAAGAGGTCCTGGAGCTGCTGCTGTCACGATACGACTCCCTGGACGAGAACTCGACGGCAGCTATGGGTGACCAGCACAGAAAGACCCTCGTACAGGCACTTCATGTATGGCTCGACGCTTACCCAGGCGATTGGTATTCGCCCCCACATCACCCTTTACTCAACCGACTCCTTGACTTCACGCATCGACGATTGCCCTCGTCGGAACTCGAGCTTAAGGCTAGGCACCGACTTCACAGATTTTCTCAAAGGGACGACCAGACGGGTTAGTTATATGTTTGATTATTTTACTTGAGCTTTTTATCACCTGGATTGATGGTTGATGTTTACGTTTTTCCCGAACGACGTTGGGTCTTTGAACATTTTTTTTTTTAATAATCTGTCAGTGATCAGTTTAAAGATTCAAGGTGACGGGAATGTGTAATCATGTATGAAAAATGGGGAAGGTTCAAAATTGCTTCAAGCTCATTTCATTGACTCATGATTCGTGATTTAAGACGGATGTGCCAAAGATTACGCTATAATCTTAATGACTGTGGGATGAGTCGTTAGCTAATCAGAATTGGTCGAAAACAATGCGACATTATGCGCATAATGTATCATCTTATATATTTACATTTTAACATGAAGTGCTATTTTTGTAAACCATTTTAACCAACATTTCAGATCATACCTGCCTGGCATATCAGAATGGCCGTCTGGTTCTGAATGGCGTGACAGAGTCGATCAACGATCATTGGTCTAGCTTCTTCCCAGAGGTACCGCACCGTCATTTTGCTGAGCAGCTAACTCGTATGGATGCCGAAGTCTTTAAAAAACTGATAGCCCATCAGTGTCTCGGAGCGGTCTGGTCAAGACGCGATCGTTCGCGCAGTCATGACGCGGCCACCGTACTCGCCACCGTAAACCAGTTCAACGCTGTGTCCTTGAGGGTCATCTCCACGATTTTGATGGACGCCAACTTGAAACCGCACGAGCGAGCCAGGATTCTAGAGACCTGGATTGATATCGCCCAAGAACTTCGGGTGCTGAAGAACTTTAGCAGCCTAAAAGCTATCGTCTCGGGATTGCAAAGCAATCCAGTTTATAGACTGGAGAAATGCTGGCAATGTATGCCGCGAGAGAAGCACGAGGTCTTTCGGGAGTTGGAGAGGATATTTTCGGAGGAGAACAATGCATGGACTCAAAGGGAACTATTGATAAAAGAAGGCACGGCGAAATTCGCTGATACCGCTGGCAGAAGCGACAGGCATTTGCAAAAGATTTTCCAGAAACAAAATACTCATGCAGGGGTAAGTTATGCTTGCATTAATTTACAATATTCGAATTAATAATTTTAAGACTTTACTGTGTATGAACATTAGCAGAAAAAGTCTCGTTCAAAATAATACAAAAATCAAATTTAATCATAATATATATAAGAAGATGAATATCGAATGTAGATAAGAATGCCTCGGATGATAAATGATAAGTGGCGCACTTGCTACATAGTTCTTGTAAGCTCCGAGTATTATCGACGGAGCAAAAGTGTACATAATCATGCAGTGAATTTGAAAAACTTGTTTTACATGTTGTTTATACAACTCGGCAGTGTTCGTTATAGTCATTCAAAAAATGTTCTTCTATTTAATCAATTTTCAAGGAATTTAATTTTTTGGTTCGTATCTAAACTTAGAATAGACACGAACCGCAACTTTCGTATACTTTGTCGCGTTCGGTAACGGCATTTTCTACTTTATTATTCGAAGATATGCCATTAAAGTTTCTGTAAAAGTACAATTAGAAATAAATGTAATTAAAATCCATATTCAACTTGAATAAGATTAAGTTTTCAAATGTTAAATAACGAGGTATTTAATTAGTCCAAAACTTAAAGTAAGGAACATTTATAAAGGCAAAGAATTACTTAAGATAATAATCAGTTACAATAATAATAATAGATAATCTGTAATCGACTAATTAAATTTCTTTTGTGCAGAACATCAGCTACGGGACCATTCCTTACCTAGGAACATTCCTGACAGATTTGACGATGATCGACACAGCGATTCCCGACACAATAGCCGATGGTCTGATAAACTTCGACAAACGCCGCAAGGAATTTGAAGTGCTGGCCAGAATCCGTCTGCTACAAGGAGCGGCAAACGCGTACAATTTCAATTCCGATCCCCTCTTCGTCGCCTGGTTCAACTCGATCACCGTCCTGGATGACCGACAGGCATACAAATTGAGTTGCCAATACGAGCCGCCCCCACCTGGCAATCCCAATAGCAATCGTACCAAAAAGAAGAATCAGAACCAGCAGAATCACCAGAATCACCAGAATCAACAGATTCCACCGAGTCATCAGAGCCACCAAGGTCATCGTAAAAACGACTCCATAGCCTCGACGTCCAGCTCGAACAGTTCTCAATTCTATTGCGACCTTGATTCGCTGCCAAGTTCACCGCACAATTCCCTGGATCGGCGAACGTCGCCGTCTCAGTTGTCTTCCTCGTCTTCCAGTTCCTCGCTGCCTTCGTTGGACGTTTCCCTGAGCTCGGGAGGTGGCGGGAACAACCACCAAACGCGTTTGGCACCGCCAACCAACTCGGTGACGGCCAATGGTTCGGTTGGTAACAATACGTCGAGTCCGAATCACTCGCACAAGAATTCTCCGGACTTTTATATCATAAAAGTTACGATGGAGAGCGACAATATCGAAACTGATGGGGTCGTACTGTACAAGTCGATCATGTTGTCGAACAACGAGAGGACCCCGCAAGTAATTCGAAACGCAATGCTGAAGCTCTGCATCGAGGGCAATCCGGACCAATACACGTTGGCACAGGTCCTACCTGACCGGGAAATGGTTTTGCCAAGTTCTGCGAACGTTTACTACGCAGTCAATACAGCACATAATCTCAATTTTATTCTTAGACCGAGAAGAGAACATAACGAGTCGAGCGTGACCGACAGTCCCAAGACCAAGTCCAATCACAAGCGGTAGTCTACGGACGAGTCAGTGCTCATGATCTGATGGCCTCCTGGTGATGAAGTATGCGAAAGATAAGATGTCGAATGAAACGCACGTCAATGAATGTAAACTGGAAATTGTATAATGTACATTCTTGTTTGCAGTTGAAGAAATTTATGACATTCCTTCAGGCGTCACCTGGACACGAATGATGTAAATATTAAGCAGGTGATTCGTTAGACAAATTTATGAAGTTTTGAGAGTGTTTTATGTAGATGTAAAAACTGTGTATCGAATTTAAAAGATGTTTGTCGATTGCGAATACAGTTAAAGGGACAATAGCGACTGTTTTCTAAAGAAACGGTTTTCTAAAACCACGACCATTTTTCGCATATCATTTTTTCACCTGGGACAATTCACCGTATTCCTCTACGGCGAGCGAATGTCCTCGCGGATAAATTGGAAGAAAGTTTGCGCATATCATGACAATTGGTCTTTTATCGTTTTTGGACCATGGTAGTTTGTTATTAATTGTTTATATGAACTAAACGTGACGTGTATAAAAGCAAATTCGTACTGCGCGAGTATCTATTCTATTTATTGCACACCCCGAATGGATTTCAACGGCGTTTCAGCTATAGTGTGAAGTAGAGAAGCGACTTACATTATTGCGTGTATGTATTTATATTCGAGACACTACTGGTAGTAGGTTACGAGGAGGATGTGGAGCAATTCAATGTCTGCGGGATCAAGAATATAATGGCGATTGCCGCATTGCGGTCAATTGCAGTGGCAGGTTTCTTTTCCGTACAGTATTTGCGATAATCCTATAGGCAGCGCCGAATGGATGAAGCGACCTTTTGTACATAATTTCTCATCCGACAGAGCGAATCGAGCAAATAGAGTTCCCGCGAACAAAAGAATAGGAGCGACGGAATGTGATCTTGGTAGATTTTAACTTTTGATACGACCGAAGACCCGCGGAACCTAATCATGGTTCCGCTACGTACGGGTCGTTCGATGCGCGTACGGCCTCCTGACTTTTGAAAATTGTTCAATTCTGTATCTTGGATTTCTATCGCATCACGAAGGCAAATGTGGTCAAGTGAATTCTGTGATATTCCGGCAAACTATCTGTCATTTCAGGCCTTGCACGACCAAATGCTTTTCGAGGGGCGCACAATACTCAATCAGCGACAGTGCAGACGGATACAAATCACTTTTGGTGTTCTCGATGTCGTCGTGCGAAAAAATAAAAGGTGTTTTTTTTTTTGTTAAGGGCACAAATCGCGGTTTGGATGTCTTGCTAGATTCAGTAAATACTTTAGTTTTAGGCCATTTTGTACTTATGTCCTTTTGCGTATCGCCCGATATGCACATTGTCTCTTTTCGAGAACTGCATTTAATAAGAATCGATGAAAAGTATAATGATGTTGTCTTGTTTTTTTCCGAATTCCTTTACACTTGTTTTTTGAGTTTTGCCAACGAAGATGAAAATGTTTCATGAAGAAAGCAATTAACAATTTTCAATCGTTTTTTGAATTCTACATACCTCTAAGTTCTTAAACTTCGAATAATCGATGGTAGGGCAGTCGGTCGGACGTCGACATCGCAACAGCTTTATATTCCAACGAGTGGACATCCGGCTGCGCCGACACTTCCGGTACACGCAAGCCTAACCTGTTGAACCCAGGAATCGAGGTGGTGGAAAAGAGGAGAAAATGCGAGCCACATAAGGCAAAACCCAAGTGCACGTCATTCGATGCTAAACTAGCCGACCTCGCGTCGAGCATAACGGCCTTCACACGGTACTTTACGGCCCTTCACCCGACGTACTTTGACGGAATTAGCACCGGACTGCAGACGTTACTTATCAACGCTGCCGATCTCAGATAACATGCCACTTCGAGTGTCTAAAATTGAATCGAGGAACTTCCGTCTGCGATTTATCGTATGTAAGTAAGTCGAAATTGTATACATGCTCGCTAATCGGGAGCAACTTGCATCGCTTCCAATTTAAGCGTCAGATTCAGCTTTATCAGGTGTTACTTATTACGTCCTTGTCGTTGTTGAATGCAGATCCAGCAAATTCCCTTTGATTAAATTCGATAACATCGGGGAAGTCATGAATGTGAAGTGGAACGGTTTGTTAGGCGCCGTTTTATCAGTACCAGCTATCACCCGTATCAGGAAATATTTATTATATTAGAAAAAGGCAGAATAATTTAAAACTTTTACTCACTTCCGTTTCTACAGTCTGGTGTCTTTATTCAGAAAATTGTACTTGATAATATAATGCTATTAAAGTATTATCTAAATCAGGACGTATAAGTGTTAGCACTACAATATTTTCGTAATTTTTGGTAAAGTTTGGTACAATTTTTGAAATATATTTCTTTCTCTAGTCTTGGGATTAAATATGGCTATATTAAATAATATTTTGTTTGATTTTTATCTTCATTTTCATCTCAATAAAATAAAATAAATTCTACTTCTAACTTATTGTAAAATTTCTTGTAGAATTAAAATCTATTTTATTTCTATTTGATTTCTTCATTTTAAGCATAATTTGACGATATAGGCGAGCAAGGTATCAATTTTAGAGTGAATAAGAATAATTCAGCATTTTTTTTTAATTTCATCTAGAGTTTTATTACATACAAGCTAGTTACTGCGTAAAACTATTGGTTTAAAAGAGCGGACACAATAAAACTGAACAATTAGACAAAAATAAATATAGACCAGTTTTTTGTTACAAATCTGTCCAAATTGGATTTTAAAATTGGATTTAAGGTCGACGTGGTCTTTTCTAAATATCTTGCATAACAACAGCAAAATTATTCAAAATATGTATGTAAAACAAATGGACAAATATTAGATAAATACTATCCAGTCAAAATGTCGAGATTATTTTTTTACATGCCCTCTTAAAACCATTTCCTTATTTGTTTTGAAATACAATACTGAAGGTGGTTCTAAAGTAGAGCAGTTACCGACCTAACCTCAAAACAGGAAAAGTATAAATAAAAGAGGATTGAAACATTTTTTCAAAATTCGAGCTTTGGAAGGGTGATTCTATACATCATATACAATCCCCAACAAAATATCTATGACATTGATTCCCAATTAAAGGGGAAAATCCGAAATAAATTATTTTCTCTTACCAGCAACAAAAACAATTTATTATTTCGGATAATTCTCGATTAATTTTGAACCAATTTCAGCGATATTTATTTTTAGAATTGTATATGTTAACAACAAAACGAGCGAAAGAAAACTCAGAATTCTTATTAAAAATTTAATTTATTTTCTTTTTCTTTTTATTGGCAAGGACTAGAGAACGTGAGCTGTCGAGAATAACTAAATTATCGATTTATTTTTTGCTATCCATAGCAACCACAAAAAATGTGAAAGTCACTCCCACGTGACTCAAACACGTATAATTCCACTTTTCAAATTCGAAATTTAAATATTCGTAAGTTTGTGCATTGTCCAAAGCACGTGGTTCGTGATTTCCTTTCGAACTCTAACCCGCGCCTTAATTCCCACTTTTGGCACTCCCTGGCCCTCTAATGACGAATATACAGCGCCAAGAGTTAGAGTTCGTCACGAGAATTTTCCCCACATCATTTTTGGGACCGAAACCCCGCTCATTCATTTTGACAAGCACTCCCTGGCAAGTCGATGAATGTTATGCGCCCAGGAATCGGCCCACATGCGGTC
>JAPYZR010005756.1:0-10472 GCA_030522945.1 Trichopria nigra
TCTACAGAATACGGGACAAAAAGAATTTTTGAAATCGGTGCTGTTTCTCAACTTTTCCACATTTGACGGTTTTTTCCGGCTTATTTACTGGACTAATATGTCATTCTCAAAATACATATGTACAATGGATGAATAAAAACTAAAAAAAAAAATAAAAAGTTTTAATATTTATTTAAAATTATTAATAAAATATGTATAATATATATAAATTCAAATATTTTGTATATATTATATAAAGAGCATTTTGATTTTTGGAAGTTTTCGTTTATTTTTGTTTCTGAAAAACTACACAAGGACCATTCTATAAAATTGTTTTTGAGTATAGTTAAAAAAAATATGTTTTGTCGAAAAATTTGAAAATGGCGGTTCTTGTTGTCATGACTTGTCGGCTAAATTAACCTATATATTCGGGCTCAGCGCTCAGCTCAGCGGTCAGCTTCAGTACCTTCATGTCAGACTGATTGTTTACTCGGCGTGTTTACCTATATCGTTCGGCCAAGTAAAAACAGTCAAAAAATTCTACCGATAATTTAAAACGAATATAGAAGGACTTCATTTCACCTTGCCAAGCATAATTTAATCTTAGCGATGACATCGACGGACCATAACAATACGAAGATGATGTTCATAATTACAAATGATTTGTGAAAAGACACAAACGCGAATAAAGTATATTTTAAGATTTTACGTTATTAACTTTGGTTGTTGACTTTATTACGAGTGGGTGATAAACTCACGAGAAATGTTTATTTTTACTTTCACCAAATCAATTGAAGCCATATTTTTTTATCCAAGAATATTAAACGATAAACCACGATGACATCTTCAACGTTCAAAGAGGTTCTGGCCACGTCTGCTTCATTTTGCACAATTCTGCAATTTTTGGCTGGAATGTAAATTTGGCGTAAAATTTTTCAGAAATTTAATTTTATTTGAGATATTTAGATGTGAAGTTTAAATAGAATTTATTTTCAGTGTAATATGCCGAAAATTTGTTTTAAAAGGAACAACAGGCGATGCATCCTGTTTAGGTTTTATCACATGTTTCATGTCGTAAGTGTAAAAAGCTTTTAACATTTTTGTTGTTTCATTTATATTATAAAGTAAACAAAATTATTAATTAATGCATTATAAATATGTTTGTTTTAGTTGTAGTATGTGGTTGTTGTACGGTATTCTAATTCTAGACTGGTCAATAATTCTTGTCAATATTTTTGGATCAGTATTACAATTTTGTTACGCCATGACCTATACAGTTTATACCATAAGAAAAGCAGCAACAAGTAGACAAATTGTCCTTGCTACTGTATTTGTTGCAATGATGTATACTTACGTTCTTTTCTACGAAAGCGATAAAGCACTGATTACTCCTCAAATTGGATTTCTTAGTTGTTCTTTAACAATCCTCTTTTTTGCATCACCACTGACATTATTAGTAAGTTATCATAAATGTAATAAATAATAAATCCATATTTAAACAATGTAATAATGTACGAAACTAATTTTGATGTTTTTAGGCTCATGTTATAAAAGTGAAGAATACCGAAAGCCTCCCCTTTCCAGTAATTATGGCATCATTTGTTGTTTCTTGTCAGTGGTTTGCATACGGGTGCATTCTTGAAGATCGCTTTATACAAACGCCAAATTTCCTAGGATGTGTTTTATCCGCTTTTCAGCTTTTCCTTTTCTTTCTCTATCCACACAAGAGAATGGATCAAGAACTCTTGATTTAAAATAAAACTTTCTGACTGTGCAAGTATGGGCATACACCATTTTAAAATTCTGATTAAACTATTAAATTTTTATTATTTTAATATTAATTATTTTGTTCAATTATTAAAGTTAGTAAAAAGTACTAATTTGAGAGTACTCTGCGAGTGTAAATAATATTTGTGCGAATATGTAATATGTATATATAATGTACTTAATAAAAGTAGACATCTGCCATTTAAAAAAAAAAACTTTATCTTTTCGTTGCATACCTTCACTACGATCAACTACGATTGATTCTATTCTATGTATTTCTCTATACAATTTTAAACGTTGATATAAAGGTCGCCTTCGCAGAGACTCAGATCAGACTCCGTCGGTAACGGAGGCAATACGGGTAACCGTAAACTCTGGTGTCGCGTAAGCATAACCTCGTTTCTCAAATGATAACAAAAAAAAAAAAATAGTAAATCGTCATGACTATAGGATCCTTTGAGAATTCAAAGAAATAAACGAAATGAAGGATGTCAGTGCATTACTGAGTGTTTTGAAAGTTCCTTATGTAATCAAGGCGAGTGACGGAATCTTCGGGGAGTGTTGTTATTCCGGGTGAAGCGAGAAATTCAATGATCCGCGTCAAGATTCTAACCTCTCGCGAAATCCCATTTTGCATTTCAACAAATTTAATATATGTATATTATCATAAAAATAAATAAATTTCTACGGACTTTGTGTCAATATGCTTGAGGGTCTTGTTGCCTGGGTGCTTAACAATTACCTGGGCAAGTATGTCGAGAACCTCAACACTGATCAACTGAGCATTGCTCTTCTCTCAGGTATAATTGCTGTAAATATCCAGTAATTGCTTTTTTAGTACTTGCTGGTTTATGTAACTTAATATGAGTCACCTATACAAAGTAGAAAGTGCCTAATGAGGATCATAAATATAACATTAAACATTTATTCACTCGGATAGGTGCGGTTGAATTAGAAAATTTGCCACTGAAGCGAGAAGTTTTGAGCCATCTAGGATTGCCTGTTGAAATCATAGCTGGTTACATTGGAAAAGCACGCATACAAATTCCACTTAGGCAAATCAGAACAGCATCATGGGTTATTGCCATCGAACAACTATATTTGGTTGCGGGACCAATCAATTTGGACGAAGTAGTTATATAATTACTAGTATGAAATCAATACATAATTTGGTATTTAGCATAAATAAAAACAATATTCTTACTTTGAATTTAGTACGACAGCGAAGCAGAAGATCAGTATTTGGTAGATTGCAAATTAAACCGCCTTGAAGCTCTGGAAGCACGATGGAGGGCTGATGCAGAAAGAAATCCAGGCTACTATGCCATGAGTTATAGTTCCTGGTTAAATTATGGCACTTCTCTAGTAACCAATATTATAGAAAATTTGCAACTTAATATTAAAGATGTTCATCTCCGTTACGAAGATCCTGTCACACTTGGTAAAGGTAACTAATCTTTGATTTTTAAAGCATCGGAAATATTGTTATTAGATATTCCTTAATGTAAATTTATTTATCGCTTTAATAAAAAATAGGAAATGGAATCGTACTGGGTTTTGAGATTGGTGGTCTGACAGCGCAAAGCTGTGATGCTAGTTGGATCCCTGGTTCCACTTCGTGGAATTTGACAGATGCATCTTTCGAGTTGATGGAGCTAGATGGACTTTCAGTTTATTTGAATCGTGTTAAAGATGATCAATTTTTCAGCAGCAAGTATAATATCAGCGACTTGGCAGTAAATATTTTATTTTTAAAATTGTTAAGTAGTTGTTCAATGTCATATTCTCAAGATTATAGTTTTGTATGCAGGGTCTTATGTAACGATAAGAGGGAGTCTTTTATGTAGCTATCAATTCATTACATTCATAACAATCTGTTAAAAACTATTTTCTCGCTTGTATTTCTATAGTGCTATATTTACAATACTAAAATTATATTTACAAAATATATAATATATTTTGTATAGATGATATATTTCTTTTTTGCTGTTTTGAAAATCGGATAAAATACATACTAGGAAATATATTATATATAATACAAAAAATATATATATTTATAAACTTTTATATTTACATTGCTAAAATGTTTGATTTTTTCATTTCCTTTCATGTATTCATTCAGCGTGAATTAATTAATTTTTTTCATGTTGTGATTTGCAGGTTGCAATGAAGGACTTGAAAAAGATTCCTAAAGACTACATTCTACATCCTGTCAGTGCTAAAGCTCACCTGAAAAGGGATAGATCTGAGAGGCCACTTCGCTCTGCAAACAGACCAAGGATTATTTTGGATCTTTTACTGGATACAGTTCCTCTTTCGTTAACCGATGTAAGTACTAAATTCTTTAAAGCAACTTTATTTCATTAATAGTTGCTATTTCTTTATCGCATAACTTGTTATATGATTGAAGTATACTCATTGACTTTTTCTTCACAATTATGAGTACAACAGTCGTAACATAATAAACTTACCTTCGATCCAGTTATTTATCTGTATATATATTTTTTTACTACATTCTCACAAGATCATCTAAGCAGTTAAAAAAATGCGAGAATTTGTCATTTTACTTTTAGGTTCAATACGATCAAATGGTTAAGTGCTTTAGAGGATTGGAGGAACTTGATCGACAAAAGCGTCAAAGAAAATGTCGACCCACCGTATCGGTTTCAGAAGCGCCAAAAGAATGGTGGAAATACGCAGCTCGATGTCACCTAGACAGGGATGCTCTCGCTCCAAAATGGACCTGGGATGATGTAATTCAAAGGGGAAAGAAAAACATAGGATACGTTGACGCCTGCGTGAAACTTTTGGCCACACCAACCATCGTTCTACCGCCGGAGACGAAAAAGTTAAAAGATGAGATGGAACATGAGCTCAGCTTCGATGAGCTGAGAGTCTTTCGCGAAATAGCGATGGGCAGATTTCGGCCGCCAAAATCTCCGCACGGGACGAACGCGACGACGTCCGCTCATGCCCAAGGAATGCTAGTTCAGTGGTTTCCACAATGGTGGGGATGGTATTCTAAGACACCTCAGGGTAACGAGATTTCACCGTCGACTTCATCGACTTTTGACGGCGAATTATTGGATGCGCTAGCGGATACTCTCGATGACGATACCCTCTTACGTCGCGATACGGTGTTCGGACAATTTAACTTTTCCTTATCAAAAGGCGCTTTTTCTTTGTGCACTGCCTCGGAGAAAGAAGGAAAAAACAAAACAGTCATGGAGTTACAATTCGAGCGCGTTCATCTTGGCTACGAGTCGAGGCCGCGCTCGGGGTCTCATAGATTTTCTATAAGTCTAGGCGCCTTATATTTGCATGACCATTTGACCGAAAATTCGTCTTTTCCAATACTAATACAGCCTCAGACCTTGGTGGGAACTGCGGGATCATCATCACGGTTACGAACCTCCTCGGAAAAACTTAGCGGTAGTCAATTGAACCAGTCGTTGTTCGAAATGGTCTACGAAAAGAAACCCTTGCATTCAACCGTTGATCATTCCCTCCACGTTAACTCTAGATCATTGGATGTAGTGTACAATTTATCAGCCATTAAGTGGTTAGTGGACTTTATTTGCGAACCTCATCGATCGGACTCGTCAAATCAGAGATTGCAGGCGATGAAACGGAGAACTCGAAGGCAGCTTATGAAAAACTGGGAACAAATTCTCGACGGCGACCTCGTTTACAGGTCGTCTTGGGATTTGCAACTAAATATTTCGGCGCCGCAGATTCTGCTAGTAGAAAAGTTTAATACTCCAAACGCTGCAGTTATCGTAGTCGACTTTGGAAGACTTCATCTGTCTAACAACGCTGATGCTACCGATTTAGCTGTTGCAAGAACGGCAATATCACCCGTGCAGGATGAAGAGGAAGAGGATGAAAGGTTCGAAACGCCTTGCTCGACACCACCAGGCAGCCAGGAAAACGGGTCGCTTCAAGATTTACAACAAGGATTGTCCGAATCGGCATTGCATAAAAAACTTTACGACAGATACACGGTAGACTTGTCGGATCTCCAGGTGCTCGTCGGAAAAGTGAAAGATAATTGGAAGCACGCTAGGACGCGAGGAATGTCTAGTTTACACGTGTTGGAGCGGTTTAATATATCGTTGCAAATAGAGCGAAGGGTCGTTACGACGACGGATCCACATTTTCCGTCGGTGACGATTTCGGGGAATCTTCCAAGGCTCGTCGTTCACGTCAACGAACCAAAAGTGGAAGCGATTCGGTCTATGTACGGTTTGCTGTCAGAGTTTCCCGGTCGATCGCCCGTTACAAGTAAAAGCAACGGATTAGAAGATGCCGAGGAACCGGAAAGTCCGAAGAAGGCTGAGAATTTCGATCGAGCTCTCAGCCACGCGATGATGATACAATTTATCATCGATCAAATGACTTTCGAACTTCAGTCTCGAGGACGAAGCGTCGCCGAACTTCAGGTAAGTGCTGACTTTGCATGATACGGGACTCGAATGTAATATTTGCCAAATTCGCCTCTTCTTATGTCTTATTTATTGCAGGTGTCCGGTGTACGCGCAGCTTTGAATAAAAGGCCGGCAGATATAAACGCGTCGTTGTCCGTACACGGCCTCCTATTGGTCGACGCATTGCAAGAGTTTGGTCCGGATTTCGAACTTCTCGTTGCCAGTCATAAACACGTTGGAATGGACAGCGTGTCCGGGAGTCTGCGAGACTCGGAACCAACCTCGCCGACATCGCCACTTTCCCCGGGTTCCCCAGATCCGACGTTCCCGCGACGCTTAACTTCTCCCATCGCTCTAACCCACGCTTTGTCAACTTTAGCTCATCACGATGCTAACAAAACTCCCTTCTCTCCGAGAAATAATTCTTCTATCGCATTGGACCATTTAGATTCCGAAGCTCTTATCGTCGTTGAATTGATTCTCGTCAATGAACCAACTGAGAATCTACGCATTGCCAATATACAGTTCAATAATTTGGATATCATCGCTAATCAAGAGACTATCGTTGAACTTGTAGGATTTGCAAGGCGACTGTTTCCTACGAAGAAGACGCGAGCGAGGCGGATGGACCGATATGAATCCTTAACCAGCCTTACATCGGAATTCAAAATTAGCACACGCACCGAAATTACCTTCGATTTTCACAGGTTAAACGTATTGCTGCTGCGCGCGGTTATGCAAGAGAGCCACTTGGTTGGTCAGAAAATCGCCACGGCCACTATGTCGGACGCTCGCATCCAAGCGACGCTGGCCGCGGATTATTCCATTTCTGGATCACTGGGTGGTCTTCAGGTTCTCGATCAAACGTTGATCGGCAAAACTCACCAGAGGATCATTAGTGTTGGAAGAGATCCGCTCGCCGATCCAACGCCTATGGAACATTACTCGAGTCTTACGACTGATCAGCCAGAGGCCTTTCGTTTTTCCGTGGAAAAGATTTATCGGCAGAACTCCCACGTGGAATATACCGATACCCTTCTGGATGTCAGCGTGAGAGTTGGAAGCGTTTGGTACACTCATGCACCACATCTCATTTCCGAACTGCGATCTTGTGCCGATGAGTTCAAGCAGTATTTCAAAAATTTGGCCCGACAAATCGGGGCCGCTGCGACGGACATGGCCATCGGTTTGGTAAATGCCGAAGACTGGACTATTCCGCAAAGGAAACGCTTACCTAGTTTTTCAATGGAAGGCGTGGAGATTCCCACCAACCTTTCCTTGAAACTCGACGTGGTTCTGGACAGTCCTGTAATAGTATTACCCAGATCTTCGCAGAGTACACAAGTGTTCGTAGCGCATCTTGGTACAATGTCCTTACAGCACGAACCGCTTACGGAATCATCAAAGCACAAAGTCAATTTAGAAGTGAGAGATATGAATCTTCATTCTTTAGACGTGACATCGAAGATCAATCAAGCGACGCAGGGAGCTTTACCGATACGTGCGGAAGAGATGTATTCGTGCAAGGGGGTGGGAAAACCGATTTTGCACGACACACTTTTGAAAATAGTGATCGAACGGGACATTGGGAGCCGCTGTCAGAGTCCGGGTTTTCCGCTTGAGGTCGAATCGCTGAATGCCATCGAAGTTCACGGCGTTGTAGTGACGCCACTAAAAGTTTCTTTATCCCGAGGACAATACGAACAGTTACTCGATACTACACAAAGCTTGATTGCAGACTCAACGTCTGCCCCCGAGATGAGCTCCACCACCATGTCGAAAAGTACGTCGAAGTTTGAAAAGTATTCTTACTCAGATAAATTCGATTTACCCATTAAAGTGTTGTTCGAGTTGCCGACACTGAGTATCGAGTTGACGCAGCAGGATCGATTAGAACAACCTCTCGTGGAGATGTCAATGCGAGATTTAATTTGTAAATTTGAGAAGTTGCAAAGACACGAGTGGACGATGCAAGTTTCCCTGCGATCATTGCTCATGGAAGATTTACTTTGTCCTGTGGGATCAAAGCACAGATACATGATGCAGTCCTCAGCACCGACGAGGGCTCGATTGCCAGCTGGTGTTTCAAGGTCGTGTCCAGATCTCGTGTACAATCGTTTCATGTGCTTCGATTATGTGGGGCGTGGAAGTTTACCGGATCGTCTTGAGACCGACACGCTTTACGGTGCCGTGCCTAAGCATTGGAGGAGGCAGCCGGTTTCTATCGTCGAAACTCCGAACACTCCACCGCCTTCGCCGGGCGCAGTGACCAGTGAGGAAAATCTCGTTTTGATCAGCATAACTATGAAGCAGCCTGACGGCGATAGCGAACAGATTCAACGGAAGTCAATTTGCGTGGACTTTAACTGTCTCGATCTCATTGTCGGTATTGAATCGTGGATGGTAGTAATGGATTTCTTGGGTATCGGCTCGCTAAGCGCTAAGCCAAACAGTCAGGCGAACGAGGAGCAAACAACAAATGCTCCGGAAATCAACTCGAGCGACGATCAGTTTCCGGTGCATTACGATACTGAAATTGAAATACGCTCATTGACGCTGGTGCTAACCCAGCCTGAGAGAGAAATCGCTCGAGTGAATGTCTCGAACGTGAATATGCACATTTTGAAATCGGACGGAACCACGAAGATTTCAGGCTCGCTTGGCTCTATGTCGTTGCTCGACTTGACGCCGCACGGCCGATTTTATCGGGAGAGATTTTTATCGTCCGGCAAGAAGGCGTTGAATTTTCAGTATTCAAGCTACGCAGACCCGGAAAATCGACCTCACGACGCACAGCTCAAGCTGCAAATGTCAGCCGTGCATTACGTGCACACGCAGCGTTTCCTCGCGGAACTTCAAACCTTTTTCGCGCAATTCTCTCAGTTGTGGACTGTAATGGCCAGCCTTCGAGCTGGAAACACTGTTATCGGCCTTAAACGAAGCATGCGATTGTCGCTCGAGCTACACGCTGGCGCCCCCGTTATTCTGTTACCTGTGAGCTCCAGATCGGAAGAGATGATATTTTTAGATCTTGGCGAGCTCTCGGCTCACAACACTTTCGTTAATTCCAGCGTTGTGCCGATTTGCCTGTTAAATGCAATAAACGTAGACCTCGTCAATATGGATGTATATGCTGCGAAAAGACTGAACACCTCCGAGAGCGAAAGTAGCCATGACGATGACGCTCTAAATGTCGGGGGATTTCTCGTTAAAAAGATTGGACCGTCCCTCCTTACCGACAAGTGTCATCTAAAGTTAAGAGTCGAATATAATCTAGACACGTACATCTGCAGAGATATCCCAGATTTGAGCGTACACGGTACATTGTCGACGATGGACTGTGCTTTAGATCCATCCCAGTATATGCTACTGCGCGGACTCTTAGCCTACAATATTGGAGAAAATCTGGATGATATACAGTCTTTCATGCAGGACACCGTTGATTACTTGATGCCCACCGAGGACACCGACAGCAAAATCTGGACAAAATCGTACATTAGCTTCGAGCTGGTCAACGTGACGTTGAAATTGCATCCCAATCACGGTATCGCTGCACTTGCATGCGTGAATTTTATCAAATCGAAATTGACCTTGGATTCGCTGAGCGACGGCTCGCAAGATATCGATTTGGTTTCCAAAGAAATTCTAGTCACAGATACGAGATTTCAAGATGAACCCGTCAATCGAAGGTCCAACGTATTTACGAGTATTTTACAAACTTTACGGCCTGGCTCTAATATTTCCGAAGATCGCGTTCAAGCGGAAGTGCACCACCGCAAACGAAGTAGATTAGCAGCGACGACGATCTTGTTGCACAGCATGCGATTGACTGCGATACTCGATTGGTGGGAGGCAGTAAGGGACTTTTTGATACTGAATTGGCCCCAGCCTGAGCCCGTATTTCACGGGTCGCTTCCAGTGACCGCTCCACAGGAAAATGCGACCGTCAATAACAGCTTCCCTTTTGAACTGAAACTTAACATTACCGACTCGGAGCTCGTTTTCGTCGAGGACACCTCGCTCTGGGACACCAATGCCGTAATCTTAAAGACCACGGCGATTCTGTCGTACCGATCGAAACCTCAGGATGATGAGAAACCATTGTCTTGCAATTTGTCACATTGCGAGCTATTTTCGTGCATTCTAGGACTCGAGGAGGAAACTGCTCTGTCTATCATCGATCCTGTTGGAGCCAGCCTTGAGCTAACTCAAAAGCACTGCTTGGAAATACAGCTACAACCTTTGAGCGTACGACTGAGTTATCATGACGTCAAAATGTTTACGAGGATGTTGAGTTCT
>JAPYZR010005757.1:0-20116 GCA_030522945.1 Trichopria nigra
TTTCCACCAAAAAATTCCCAAAATCGAAGAATCGGAAAAATTTTTGTTGGTGAATTCAATACTTCGCCCGCCTTGCGTCAGGCGAAGTAATTAAATAAATGATAACTAATACCTATAACCGAATTTACAAAAAAGTTTAACAATAAGTTTTCGTAGAGTTTAATATATATGCTTTATAAATTCCTATTTTCTGAATTTTGTTCCGATAAAGTTTAATTTGTTTTTCGATAAAATTCCGATAAAATAGAAATAAAAATATTCGGAAGTTTCTGACATATTTAGATTGCCAATGTAACATAATTTCAAAAAAGGAACTATGTATTTTTGGGAATGTCTACATTGTTGAAAAAAGGGGCTATTGTCGAAGAATGGACCTATTGTTGAAAAAAGGACAATTGTTTACAGAAAAAAACGAATATTGTAAAATATTAAAAAATGGATTAAGGTAGTTACTGAAAATGACTCTAAACTGTTACAAAATTTATGAATATGTAATTCAAGCATTTTGCAATTATCATGATAAGTTTTTCCAACTGTAGGTAAGTTGGAAATACTTTTTGGATGTTTTACCGTTCGGTGTAGAATAATCTTTGTTTTTATATGTATGTGATTAATGATTATATATAGCAATTGCAAATATATTTTGCAATTGCCGCTTCACGAAATTACTAATCTGTTACGATTTTTTTTTACACTTTAGTTACTTTTTTCGAAAAATCCCAATAAGTTTATCAATTTTTCATCCAAGTTACGTTTGAATACACCCCCCCCCCCCCCCCCCCCCCCCCCCCCCCCCCCCCCCCCCCCCCCCCCCCCCCCCCCCCCCCCCCCCCCCCCCCCCCCCCCCCCCATCCCCCCTCTCCTCTTCATCTCACATTCTTAATTATTTTCTATATTCATTTTCTATTCATTTTAATCCACTTGAATGCATTTTAATTTTATTATTAATTATTTTCTATATTCATTTTCTATTCATTTTAATCCACTTGAATGCATTTTAATTCGTTCTTTGACATTTCAATGCATTTTCGATTACTGGGAAATGACGTTTTTAAAATATTTGAAATTCAAGAATCTTGTAACTAAAATATTTATTAAAAATGAAGTACAATGCGTGCCTATTATTTTCCGTTTCCATTATCGTTTTTTTTTTTAGAAAATTTTTATCTACTGTTATCAGTGCTCTTTATCAAATGTTATTCTTTCCTTGCATTTTTTATCTATTAATGTCGAAAATTTCATTTTATCAATCTTTTTTCAACATTTCTGTCTTCGTCAAATGCTCTTTTTTCAATTTTGTGCAGTAATTGGTCATTTTATATCGCTGATTCACAGAATAGACATTTTTGTTGTCAATTTATTTATAGCGATTGAAACTTTTTCTTCGCGTGTTTATCAAACCTGACATATTTGCGTCTTCTCTAAAAAAATTGCAGTTCGTATACATCACTCAGGCGTGTATGTACACTACAGTTCGGATTTAAAAACCCGGACGAAATAGATCATCCGCCGGTGTCGAAATTCAGGCACCATTGACCTCGTTGGAATGTACTCCTCCGAAGTCTAATAACCGCCCCACGAAAACCGCAATGGAGCCTGCCACTTCCCTATAACTCTGCGTACACGTGCGACGACGATTTTCTAGAAATATCCTCGTGTATCTTTTGCACCATATGCTCTTCTATTTCAGTCACAATATTGGTACTGTTTCGAAACAGTGTTTGATCGAAGACTGCACTCGTCGTGAACAATGCACGTCTATGACGTAATATCCTTGACTGGTGATGGGACATTGTAAATAATAACCTAACCAGCGAGCACAATTCGGACAACTGATGTGTAACAATTATGCAACAACTATGTAACATATATAACCATGTAACATATATATGTAATAACTATGTAACAATCATGTAAATTTTTTTTTGTCAAAAATAATTTCTTAAAAAGAATTTGAAAAAATTATGTTTAAACCTTACAATGAGTCTTAAATGACATAAAAATTTCGAGTCGACTTGGTCTGGAATGACTCAAAAACATACACCAGGTCATACACCCAATCTTCGAAATTAATTTTCAATCCCACGCGAAGATTTGTACGAAATATTAGCCTTATATATACATTCAAAGAAGGAACGTTTTTACATTAAAATTCCACGCAAAGCGAAAAAAGGAGTTGACTAATCCGCGCTGCAAGTTGAATAAATCACGCCCCGAAGAACGAGACGCGTTGAGTGGCGTACATATCGGAGTGCAAGTTCTATTCTGGCATGGTGTGCACCGCCATATGCGTTCTTAAGCGTTCGAAGAATCCGTTCTAAATCGATTCGGAAAATCGACAATGCGAGTTAAGTGATTGTCGGGAGAGAAAAAAAAACAAAAGAAACATCCCTTAAAAAGTGCGTCGAGTTTCGGGCGGACCGGGCGCAAAACCAGGGGATTTTTGTCCGGCTGCTGGTCGTCGTTTCCATCCGAAAGTATCGAAAGCAATGTCTTTGTCGCACTCGAGGGGATGACCCCCGGCATACGTGGCATTCTGCCTCCTGGTGCGTATGTGGGTCGTGAAATGCCTGCTCGTGATCGCTAAATATATCCGTCTCCTCCGCGGCACAACTCACTTATATGCTTTTCTAAGATGGTGTCGGCCGATTGTACAGTCCCTTCCCAATTTTAAAATCACATCCGGTGCGGTAACTCACACCACTATATACGAGTATATACGGTTATATCCGCGTAACGTTATAATAACGAGGCACTGCAGTGCGCGTCCTGAATGACACACGCCACTTGCCGTTTAAAACTAAGTCGCTCATGAAATTACCCGATAATAATCGTACAGCATTGTTCCGGAGAACAATCGCTAACGATTTACCTATGCCATCATTTTGTCATTTATGTATGTGTATTTCGATGTGTGCATAACGTATTGCGCATTACGCATAATGAGTATATACACGTAAACATTATAAACGTATATATACGTACATGCAGTAACTTATATATGGAATGTATGTATGTGTGTAAACTATATAGGTAGGTAGTTCGTCGATAAATATACTAAGAGCGATACATTCAAACGTAAAATATAGATTGTACTTTGATTGTCATCGTTTTTCGTTCCTATATAGAGCCAATATTTTCTTCGTTAAAAAATCAGAAAAAGTTTGAACGAAATCGATTCGGAACTTTAAGGACACTATCATTATAGATCGTTTTTCGATTAATTGATTAATCTTTTTAAGTAGCTGGAATTCGAATTAGTGCTTCGAAAATCTGCTAATTAATAAAACTAGGATATCGCAAGAGATGTATTGATAATCGTGGACAAATTGAATGGCGGTCATGCCAATTCCAAAGTAAATATGTATACATACAATTCGATTAGGACAAGTGACGAATATTGCAAGATGAAAGTGATAAATTCGAGAAAATTTGAAATATGACCGAGAAAAGATTATAAAATTTTACAATGTCGTACGACAATCCACAAAGATCGATGAAAATAATCGAAAACAGACGAAGATCAACGAATATTATTGGCGGAAATCGACGAGAAACCATGACTGATCGACGACAGTATACAAAGATCGACGAAGATCGATGAATATATATAGACGAAGTCGAGGATAGTATACGACATTCGACCATTACCAATGAAAATCGGCGATATAGGAGACGAAAATAGATGAATATTGATGAAAAGCGATGAAAAAAGACGATTATCAATGAATTTAAACGAAGATCGACGAAAAACTGTGATTCTTGACGGAGATGAATAAAAATCGTCGATAAGATTCGAAAATAGGCGAAAGTAGACGACAATGTGTACAAAATAGACGAAGATCATCAAATATTGACGAAGATCAACGAATATTGACGAAAATAGACGGAATTCTGTAAAGATCGACGAATTTAAACGAAGTCGAGGAAAGTAGACGAAAATCGATGAAAAAACGAAGATTTACGAAAGTAGACGAAAATAGATGAAAATAGATGACAAATGAAGAAAGTAGACGACTATCAATGGATGTTGTCGATCGTAATAGAATTAACGAATATTGACGAATATCAGCGAAAGTAAATGAAGCTCGACGAAAATCGTCGATAAGATACGAAAATAGACGAAAATAGATGACAAGTGTAGAAAATAGACGATCAACGAATATTGACGAAGTTCAACGAATATTAACGAAGGTCGACGGGAGACCATGGAAATGGAAGGAAATAGACGAAAATTGTCGATACTAGACGAAAATAGACGAATGTAGATGACAAGTGTACAAAATAGATGAACATCGACGAAAGTAAATGAAACCCGATGAAAATCGTTGACAAGAGACGAAAATATATGAAGATCGATGAAAAACAATAAAAATCGCCGATAAGAGACGAAAAACGACGAAAGTAGAATAAGATCTGCGAATACCGACGAGAAAACATGATATCGGTGGAAGTAGAAAGATACGAGAATCGCCGAATCTAGACGAAGATCTTCGAAAACGGACGAAGATTGAAGAAAATCGTCTAAAATCGACGTAAATAGACGAAATCGCCGAAGATCGACGAAAATCGACGACACGAGGGGATGGTGGCGATAACAGTAGTCGAAGATCATGAGTACACGGATATCGAAAATAATCGATGAAAACCTCGAATAAATGCCAAAAATCGATGATAAGCGGCAACAGGCGATGGAAATAAACGGCAAGAGACGATAGTAAACGAATATCAAGAAAATTAGACAAAGATCGGCAAAAATGCGGTGATAATTGACGAAAATTTACAAAGATCAACGAATAGAAGATAGAATAGATAAGATTGAAGGAAACAAAGGGGGAGTTTCGGAGAAGATCGGCAAAGATCGGCAAAGTTCAATTAAGATCGACATAAATATAGACGGAAATAGGCGGAAAAGCACGAAAATCTACGATAATCGACGAAGATAATTGAAAATATAAAAAAGTGACAAAAAATCAATGAAAAGTAAAGACCATTTAATGAAAACAGAATTAATTATCGGGTAAGTTACAAAAACAAATGACAATTGACTATAAATGTCTACATAAAAATATCTATTATACACGTAACTCATAATAAAGCCAACTGATAAAATGAACTTCGGTCTCTTAATGTACGTAACGTGCAAGATATGTCAAATGCAAAATTTAAACTAAATTGAAAAATCATGTGACTGATCCTTCGTAGCATCTCGAAAAAAACCAATCTTTACATCTGATACGATTTCAAGATTCGACCATAAAAAAAAAAACTGTCAATAAAGCTCTTGCCAAAATGTAAGTGAAAAGAAAAAATTATAAACACACAATTTTACATATAATTTTCAGAAATGCTTGCGCGTCAAGATTAATGGGTAAAAGTGCAGAAAGTAAATTTCAGTGTTCAATCGTAAAATTACTTGATAAGAATTCCATGCAGGATCTCAAGGAAAGAAATAAATCAGCCGTTTACTCTTCCATAAAATATGACGTTACACCGTTAGCGCACTTTTCATAACAATGCGTGCAGTGAATTACAGTCTTCTGGTTAAAATTGATACTGGAAAATGTACACAAGACTTATTTTTCAAGATAATGCCAACAATCGCTATATAAAACTTGTTATGGATGAAATATTTTCACATTCGTTTTTATTTTGAATAGTTTTGAATCAATCGTCACACTTAGCTTTTTTTTAAACTGTATTGAATCGATCCTTTTCATATATTCATTGTCATTAATAAATGTGCAAGACTTTAGTAGAATTTATAATGGATAATGTACCATGACCATAATTCATTGTTTACGCTCCTAGGTAGCGAAATTATATTTTTCATATCGAATTTTCTTTTCTATTTTCCTTTTTAAACAAAATTTATTTCGGAACATTTTCGATTAAAAAGGAATATTAAAATATTCACACAATGTTCTTTGTTTTAAGAATTCTGGCAGCTTGACTTTGTATAATCAGTTACGATAAGGCGTTTGTATAATATTGATAAACGTCGAAGCTCCTATACTCTTATTCCGGAAAGCTCGGCATTTCACACATTGTATCATTTCATTTCACTGCCTTTTTTGATGGATTTATTTTGGTGAATAACGTAAGCGCGTGTATAATATAGAATAACAAATATAGGTTAGTATGTTGTTACACAGCATTATCAATTTCGACAAAAATGTGACTGTAAACAACTGTTATATTGGACGTATATTTAAAGTTTGGTGCCGTATTTCATTTCAAAACAATTCATTATCTACGATCAAGCTTGATAAATGTCATTTATAACATCACATTTCCATTGAAATGCTTTCGTTTAACTTCATTTTAATATGGCTTTCATTATATGCAATTGTATGTGTGTGTGCGCGCGCTTGTGTGTGTATTCCACTTTTATTTTATTATCCGCATGATAAAAATGACTGCGTGCGGGTTACAGCGAGATTGCGGCATGTATCGTAGGTACTGAAAATAGAACCTCGTTCCGGCGAACATCGCTGTAATCGAAAGTGTGTGAAAATACCACACTTAAGGGCGTTCGATACTTGAAATACTGACGCACACGCATGTGTGATTATTTTATTCGCTCAATTTTTCGAAATAATTAGTAAATTGTGACAATTTACGAAGCGAAAGGAATTTGCGCGTAGCATTAATGCGATCATTTCATTTCGTAGAAAGTTCGTTTCATTGAAAATTATTTCGCGTCAACTATATAATAAAATGAGATTATTTTCCATTTTTTTGGGGTTATTATCAAGAATAATCCATCATAAAATGTAAACGATAATAAATGAGAGTGCATGGGCAATCGTATATGCCTATTTTTGTATGTTTTCAAATATGCATTTTGAAATTTCAAACGTGTCCATTAAATGTAATTACCATAATGATGGATATACACATATATATTAACGAAAGTAAACAAAACTGGACGAAACTGATCAAAATCAAGTCGGACATATGAATACAAATACAATGTTGGTAAAACAAAAGATTATAAAATTACGAAGATTGATTAAAATCGATAAAGAACGACGATCATCGAAAGAAATAGTCGAAGAACGATGTAAATAGACGAAAACCGACTAAGAACATAAGGAAAATTGACTGAAACAAAAACAAGAATCGTCAAAAATCAACGAAAACCGACGAAAGCCGACGAAAAAGTAAAAAATCAGCGAAAAACAGACGAAAAAAGTCGAAAATCTACAAAATAAGCAGAAATGAATGACAATCGATGAAAATTGACGGAACACGGCGAACGTTGCCGAACACGGACGTATCTCGACATAAACCGACGAAGAACAGACAAAACAAAAGTAGTAAATTCGCGAAAATCGATGAACATCGGGCAAAATAGACGAAGAAATACGAACGTTGTCGATTATCGGCGAAAATCGCCGAAAACCTACGAACATATCAACGGAGATCGACTAAAAACTAAAATCTACGAAAAAGACGCATCGACGAATATTGCCAAACATTGACTAAAGTCGACGAAAAGCAAAAATAATCGACGAACATTCACGAAGATTGTCGTATATTACGAATTGGAGACAATGGACGAAAATCGATAAACATAGACGAACGGCGAAGAACATCGACGAAGATTTTGGAAATCGACGAAAGTTGAAGACATCTAGAAATATCGATTAAACAAGAGAAAATATCTTCTGTGAAGATTGTCAAATATCGTTGTAATCCGACAGAGAACGACGAATATCGAAGAAAATAGACGAAGAACGACGTAAGCCGAGGAAAATCAACGAATATTGTCGAACATTGACGAATATTGCCAATCGATGAAAAGCAGAACTAATCGACGAACCTTCACGAAGATTCTCGTATATTATCGGCAAATAAGTTGAGGAACATCTTGAAAAATCGATTGAATAAACGAAAATAGACGAAATTATGCCGGAATTAAGCACATATTTTAAGTGAGTGCATCTTATTGAGCATGTCATATACTATAGCAATATTGAACAAAAATTTTAGTTTTTTCACGTCTAAAATTCAACTCATGTAAGATTGAAATTTTACTCTTTCATCATGGCGAAATTTTAAAAACGAATCGGATTGTTTTTACTTTTACGAGATTGAAATCAACTTTCATAAAAATTTAAAAGTTCGCTCTTAATCAAATTGGTGACCCTATTTCTATTTCTACAAAATGAGTATAAAAATTAATTATACCGTCTTACGTTCAGATTCCCAACTACCTCCTATAATCATTTTTTCGTAATTCGATCTCATTTTAATGCACGTCTCTCGGCTTACTTTTTATATGATCTCACTTTCTTACTGTTACATCCCGGCCAACTGAGCTTGGAGTAAATAAGCAATATATAACGCTTTATATAATGCTCGTCTTCGGTACATTTGAGTTTTTGACTGCACTAAAGTGAAATTTCACGTTCGAACTTTAATCGAGTGATGGAAAGTTTCAAATGGTCCAGAAAGTAACAACAATAATACACCCGTAATATTTTCGAAAGTATCTTATCAAAAAGCCAAGTTTCGCTCAATATTAGGAGTCATATTCCAGCAAACTATTTCGGAATGAAGGAAAACACATCATGGCTTACGAATCATTGACCGAGAGCTAATGTTTGTTCATTAAGCGGCTATTCCACTTTGCGTTCGATCGAATATTTCCATTTTCCAACGCGACATAAAATTTATTTACGCTCGAGATTGTTACGGCGCTATGACAGAAAGACAAAGAGAGACACATGTCTGTAGGGATCGACGATCCGAGAGAATGAGGGAGATAAAGGGCATCAGGAGCGATGTCGACATTTAAAGGAGGGAAAACCAGTCGATAGGGGTCAAGCGAAATATTCCCCGGGCACGAAAACAGGTTCGATAAGTTTCCTCTGTTAATGAGACCATTAAATATTCGACGAGCTTCTTGGGTTGACCGACATATGTCCAATTTGTCGATTACTAGTAATTGCTCATATCTCTCTCTCTCTCTCTCTCTTTCTCTATATCGCGAAATAATAAAGGATGCAATGTCAAAATATTTCGAGGAGGCAAGGACCGTCGTCATCGGTTACACACTGATGTATATATATATATATACACGATGCACCCCTCCCCCCCATCTCTCTATCTATCTCTCTTTATCTCTTTCTCCCATTCCATCTGTCTCGCTCTCATTGACCGGTGTACCGTGCCGTGCTGCTGTACCGTGCTGCGGCGGCAACAGCACACGGCGCCTCTCGCTATTGATTTCCCGCACCCGCGGGGGGAAGGGGGCAGGGGGCGGGGGGCAGAGGGGTCGAAGGGTGGATAGTGGAAACTGGAAGGCTCGCGCTGAAGGGAGTATTAGATATTGCCGCGACCGACGATTCTCGAATCTCCGCGACGCCTTAGGGGTTGTTCTCCAACACGAGCGACGAGGAAAGATCAAGAGGGCAAGAAGATGGAGTGACACGGAGAAAAGAAAAGGTATATACTGCCGCCAGTAAACGGATAATGCAGTGAGGGACCGGCATCAACCGACCAGTCCGCCGACCGGGAGATAGATAGAATTGGAGAGACAGAGACAGAGAGAGAGAGAGACTGCCGTTTGAATAAATTAAGAAGCGAGAAGGAAATTGCGCACTAAAGGCGCGAAACTGAAGAGAAAAGAGGAGCAACGGGAGATGGCCAAAGAAAATGCAAACGAAGAATGGAGTGGTGCATAGGATTCGAAATGTAAATTTTTCTTAATCTCCAACTAACCCCCCCCCCCCCCCCCCCCCCCCCCCCCCCCCCCCCCCCCCCTGTTACAATGTATACCTGATGCACATACTTGAATCGCGTATATGAGGTAGAATGTCACTGTTCGCCTCGTCTATAGACGTACTTTTTCAATCGATGAATATATACCTGGATGGTATGAAACTCGAGGGTATAAAGACTCGATGTCAGATTCATGAATGGATGTGGCTTTCTACTGATAAATCGATTAAAATGTATAAATTAATATAGATGATAGTTTCATATTTATGGAACGGTAACAACGACCAATGGAATGTTAAATTAAGAATTCACCCAAAACATAAATGTCGTATGAGAAAAAAACGTGAAAGATTGGCAAAGTCACGGAATATAATTATACGTTATAAGAAGATTACCACTTAAGCCGCACGGGATGAGGTATGGACGATAAAAAGACGAATTACAAAAACACGTGTAAACACTAAAACGGCCGAAAAGTGCGCAATTAACGTCACAGGAAATGAGCAGCGAATCGAGGGTAAGGGAAAAAGGTAAAAGCATTAAAAGGGAATTATATACCGATACCGAGAGAGACCCCTCGTGTCATGCAAGATGCATGAAGGGAAACTAATAAACATAATCGTACAGCGAAATTAATAATGAAAACAAGAGGTTAAGTTGCCGAAATACTTGACTTCTTGACGCGGACCGAATCACCGCTGTCAGCATTCAAGATTAACCACGAGTATATAGCAGGGGCAAAGTGAGAATGAAACCGAGGGAGTGAGCGGGGTTGAGGGAGCTTGATTGATTGACTAGCCCCTCGCTGTTTACATTTAACTTCACGGCTCCTTCAATGGCCCTTCGAGGAACCCGAATTGCCGTGATATCTTTAAGGTTCCCTGGTCACTTCTTTTGTGCGAAATTCCTTTTGTGCCGTGCAGCAGCTTTTCATTAGCGGAATAAAATTTCTGCTCCCAGCCTCGTTAAGATGCGATAGAGCGGACGAATATCGAATTGCACAGTTCGTGTTACATTAGGTATACACACATACATGTATATATATACGTAGAGATTAGAGGGATCAAGAAGTAGGGAAGGTAGGCAGTGATGAAGATCTAAAAGGGGGATCAGTGTATAATAATTGTCTAGATTTAAGAATGTAGAAATGATATCAGAAACTCTGACAGAACAAATGCTAAGGAAAAGGGTTCTATGACGATTATTATCGTATAGATAAGAAAAAATACTTCCGTTCGGAGTATAGCCAAGAGCCACTGATATTAGATACTATTTTTATTTATCGATATACGGATGTAACACATTATCTGTTATTATACTTCGACCCGCACCGTAGGTCGGAAGAAGAATTGAATTTGGTCACTCTGGAAACAAAAATGACACCCTATTTTTTCATCAAATATCTACGTTTCAGACCATAAAGAACCCAAAAATGCAATAAAAAAATGTTTGTCCGTTAGTCTGTACGTACGTTCGTTACGCTAGATCTTGTGTAAACAATAGTTTGTATTATTTTATGCCCGAATGTAAATTTAATTTTTTGATCCTTTTCAGTTTTATTTTGTATTTTTTTTTTAATTGAATTCGACATTTTTTAAATTGTCGGTTATATGCATTTTTTTATTTCCGTTTCTGACTATACATTTCTCCGTGTTCTAGTTTTGGTATTTTTACTAGCTTCGAACTTTACTAGAAAGAAACATACTTTGAAGTTTTTTGTCGAATTCTCGATTTTTATTGATTTTGACGATTCTTGACGACCGCTGTTAATTCTTCGCGATTCTTCTTGATTTTCAACGATTACATAAAAATTTTAATTTTCGTTGATTTTTCTATTTTCAATTTTTGTGTATTCTTGATAATTTTGTACAGTTTTTGGCAATTCTTGATTAATATTCATGTTTTTTTTTTTGCCGATTTTTGATTAGTCTTTTAACGATTTCTGTTGATTCTGGCGTTATTCAATGATTTTTGACGACTGTGACGCTTTATTTTCATGACTATATTATTCATATGACATTAATTGACAACTCTCGACAATTTTTAACAATTCTTTTGAATACTGACATTTTTCTTGATTTTGGGGATTTTCTTGATTTGTTGATGTTTGATGATTCTGATGTTTTTAAGGGTTCTTGACGACTCTTGACTATTCTTAAAAATTCTCGTGGAATGTTTACAATGGTTCTGACTTTTTTCAATAACTTTTGACGATTTTTTACGGTTCGTGACCACTCTCGACAATATTTAACAATTATTATTGAATGTTGACAATTTTTCTTGATTTTTGTCAATTTTCTTGATTTGTCGATGTGCAAACTTTTGTAGCTTTTTGACAATTTTAGTTGGACGTTACAGATTATGCTTGATTTTCTTTTCATTTTATTGATTTTTAGATATATAATTTTTGTCGACTCGTTTCGATTCTTGACGACTCTTGACGATTTATGGTTATTCTTGACAACTGTCGTCTACTATTGACAATTCTATTCCATGCTGACAATTTTTCTTGAGTTTTGTTAATTTTCTTGATTCGTCGATATGTAAAATTTTGCAAATTGTTATCCAACTAAATTTCTGGCGATTCCTGACAATTTTTGATAATTCGTGTTAAATGTTGACAATTTTTCACGAATTTAGCCACTTCTTGACGATTCTCGGCGAATTCCTAACAATTCTCGATGATTTTTAATAATTCTTGACGACTCTTAAATATATCGACAGTTTTTTCACTTTTGACTTGTATATGCCATTATTCTACGACCATTGCCAAAATGTTAAGCTCCCAAAAGAACTAAATACTAAAAGAGACAAACCGATTGAAATAATGTTTTAAGAACGATTTCTAAATAGTGTCTGTCACTCTGCAAATACCGCCAAATTGAAAAACTTGAGTGATACGCGCGGTTAATAAGAAAAAAAAAAGTATCGTCGAAAACCAAGGAAACGGGAAAAAGAAACAGTTAGCCAGATTACGTAGGAAATCCGCCGATCGACATCAGAAGTTAGGGGAGAACTGGAGGTTAGAATAAGTACAAGGAGGATATAATGGATCAAAAGGACGGATTGATTGGCTTTATTTCCCGACTTATTTCGTTGTCCATTCCGTGGGGACTTTCGTAGCGCTAAAAGCAACTCCGCCAATAGAAAAAAAAACGAACCACCAGTATATATATAAATTGGCGATAATTATTATTCGGCAATTATACCCGTAAGCGAATTTCGGCGTCATGATGTATCGTGGAAAAGTGCGGTAACAAAGGGAACCGAGGCAACCTTGATCGGGATGGAGGTATAAGAAAGAAACAAAGAATCATTACACGGCGAGGAGCATCTGACGATGTATACATGAAGCGTAATCTAGATTCAATGTAATGGGATTAATGCAATAAAGCAACGATAACGATGAGATGAAGCACGAGGATGCGACAGGGTGGCCGGGTAAACAGAGATAAAAGTGAATGTATCGTCAAAACGTGATCGCAAAGGGGGAAGGTCGAATCGATAAATAAGAAGGAAAGTTGCGATAAGGAATATGGGAAAAATTATGAAAATCTGACATCCGAGGCTGATTGATTGCGAGGAACTATCGGGGAATGGAAGAGTGAGCGAGAGAGAGAGAGAGAGAGAGAGAGAGAGAGAGAGAGGTGGGGAGGGCCAACATACAAAGGCAGTGCGAGATGAGAAAGAAAAACGGGATTCAGACATCGGCACTGATAACGGAGATAACGCGAGTCAACTGAACGCGGGAGTTCTTGCAACAATCTGTTGAAAGATCAATAAGGATGGTGAGGCGGTGGAGTGGCGCGAAGAAAACACAGAGGACGTCGAGATAAAAGAGGATACGACGTAGTTGCAAAAGGATGACAGATGGCGAGGGCGAAATTGCGGGCGGATGACATCAAAACCCAATAAATGGAGAGCGTAAAAAGAGAAATTACCGAAGAGAACGAGATGAAAATCCGACGTTCGGGGGCTAATTTAGATTGCGAAAGCTTACGACGTGTACGTTCGTCACCGTCAACGGTCTCTATATACATGTATAGTTGAACTATTTCACGATGATGACGAATCTCATCATTTACGAACCGATCCGATTTGGCACTTCTTGAGGTTAGGTTTTTTCTGTTGTGAACACGTTTGGCTGAATTTTTGAAAGTGACCTCTTTCGCCTACAATCGAGAAGTTCCGTATATTTGGCACACGTTGCCATTACTCTTCCACCATCAGGATGAAGAAGAAAGGCACGCGATTCACTTTTAAATAGTATAGCTTGTGCGACTTCATGATCTATGGGTTGGGAACTTTCATCAATGACGTTGAACGGCGTCGTTGCAGGGTGACCAGAAGCGAAAGTATTTTCGCCTTTTAATAGAGATCGGCTCACCATTCCTACAGAACATTCCCGCAGCGATGTATATAAACGTGAAATCTTCTATTTGGGTTCATATTCTTCCATTGTGTTACTTTCAAATCTTCTGTTCCTTGTCTTCGACATGCGTTTTCTTATATACTTAATCGACACTGGGCTATCGAACGAGTTGGTAAAAGGTCACTGGATTTTCGGCACGCCGAAAGATATTACGTCGGTCGTTCAACTTTCGGAACACTTGTAATAATACAGAGCTCGAACCGTTGAATTTCAATGAATATTAATGAGATTATCCGACTTTTTAGAAGACTCGGGGAAATTCGTGTTCGGGAAGTTTTATACTTCGATCCATCGAAGATCCGCATTCTCTACAGGAAAATAGTCGAATACGTAAATAATGACCTTCAATTCATTTTGGCTTCTTCCGAAATCTCCCAAAAACCTTTGTATATGTATACTTATATATGAAAAAGAGTTTGATTATGAAAGTTTGGAAAACTCGAGACAAATGCAAAAATAGGATTACGGAGTCTTTGGAGCCTTTCATCCAAATCAAGATTGGATCATCTAGTTTTCGGCACACATTAAAATTAAATCACAGACGTCGAAAAATGAAAGAAAGATGTAAGATGTTCCTGACATGAGACGCAAATTGCTGTTAAAACATTGACGTAAATTTAAGGCAAATTCCTGGCAACTGATTGGTTGAATAAACCGATTGGTTCATCAAATTGTGATGCATCGTCTTTTCGTTGACAATAATCGACTTCAAGGATTGACTTGGAACGCCAATTATGTATTGGAGAGAAAAAGTTTCCGTTAACTCGATCATCTCGCCGTGTTATTAGATTGGTCGTCGAGTGTGCAACTTAATATTCTGAAGGTAGAACAGGAGGAGAATTAGCAGGTTTGGCTCGGCAAGAAGCCGTGGCATTCCTTTCTCTTCGAATGGCGCCAATGTTTTTTCTTTTTTTTTTTGGCAAGCGTTTCCTTTGCGAAGACCATTTCGCACTATACATTAAGACCACATTCAATTTCATCGATAAGAGCGAGGCAAGTGTAGGGTTCGAGGACCGAAGACACTTGTCGGTTTAATCGGCGCATGAGCGTTATTCGCCCTTTGACAAGGGGATCGCTTTGATTTCGCCTCGGCGGCGTCGAAATATTGTTGGACATGTAGCAGCAGTGGCCTTGAAATTGACCGAACTGCCAGCTGCGGTAATAATGTAATTGTATTTTCTGTTCGGGCGGGTGCTAATGAGGCCATCCCTGGAACCGTTCGGTGTGCATCCAGGTCGAGGTGGTGGGGCGAACAGTTTGTTGGCTCCGACGCGAAATTTTCAGAGCCATAAATTTGGCGCGCTTCGTTGGGCAATTTTATTCCCGCCACCGGTATCAATTTCTGCTTAATGCTACCCTTGTTCTTAAGGAGGTATGAAATCGATGATTGATGTACAATGTGCGGTGCCGCAAGGTCGGGAACCTTTTTCCCCGACGACGACGACGACGACGCTTTCCACAATTTCCGTCGTTTCACTTAGCGAACACTTCCAACTTCTTATTATTTGGATTCAATTTAAGACTGCCGCTAAAGTCCTCGTGGCGTGATAGGCAAAAACGTCGCGCCTCGATCGATCCCATTTTTTAAGCACTGATGTTCGATTTATATAGACGAAAGATTCTGCAATAGCCACTTTTCATTGGCCAAGATCATTCTTTTCAATGGGGCGTTGGAAAATTTGCATCCTCCTTGAAACTTGTTACTTAAAAAGAGTATCTTGGGACCGTATAAGATCCGCCATTTTTAAAAACTGACTCCAGATTTATGGTCAACGACCAAAAACTCTTCGATATTAAGTTGCATTAAAATCCATTAAGTTTTGTGGTTTCGTATGCATGGCTATGATATGACACAAATACAAATTCACTTTCATCGCCATTTTATGTCCGCCATTTTCGAAACATACAAAAATTCAATTTTAGAGATATTCCAATGCCATTTACGAAAAATAAAATTTGATAAATTAACAAGGAAATAATAAAAAGTAATGAATTTTTTTTTTTTTAATTATGTGTTGAAAATTTAACAAATTTCGAGATAACTTTCGTCGCGCAATCACCAATACATTTATAGCAGCCATTTACAAGCGGCCATTTTGAGTATTGAAAATGCAACGTCGCATTTGTAATCAGTGAAATTAAACAACAAAAAAAACTAGATCACTTTAGTGTTGCGATAAACTCGATATTACTGTTTCAGCCATGTTAATGGCCACCATTTTTAATTTTTAAGTAATGACGTCATATATACAAGATCAACAAATGCAAAATAACTGTATGTCGAAGGATCAAGAGAAACCGTTTCTTTTATTACATATAATAAAAAATCATATTTAATTCTTTCGAAAGAAAATTGACGACAGAAATGCCATTTCATAGCCGCCATGTTGGATCCGGCATTTTGAATAATGGAAAACTTTAATATTTTGGAAGTGGTGTTTTCGTTTATCTTAAACACCTTTATTGGCATCATATTTTTATCGTTCAAGAAAAATTGTCATAATGTAGAGAGATGTTGAAGGTCGATGATCATGAATGTAACTTACAATTTCAAAATGGCAGATACAATATGGTGGATCATATTTTGAAGAATAAAACGTCCGAGTTTGCTGGAACCTTGGTTACCGGGACATTTTCGAATTTACCGCTTCGAACCGACAAAATACAATTTTCTAAATTCAAAATGGCTGATTCGATATGTCGGATAAATTTGATAAAAATTCGATTTATTGAAATATTTTAATCATTATATTAAATTAGAATATTTTGTAATGTTAACAAAATTCGTCATTGGAATTAAAAAAAAAATACAATCGTACAATACATTATGCTACAATTGTCAACAAAATCATTCTTTTCAAATTATATGTGACAACATTGTTGATGCATATTATTATAATTTAGTTTTGAAAAATTGTATATACACATATATATATATGAATAAATATCATCAATTATAGTTGGTATAATATAATCTGAAATCTTTCGCGTTTGAAAATGAATCGATATAACTATACAAAAAAAAAATGACAAAAATCACAACAGTTTAAATGGTAATCGCGCAAGTGCTATAATTGCGAAGGGTGTTAATTACATTAATTAAGTGAGAGTAATTATTAAATATGTATAATTTATTGAATAATTCCGAATTAACGTAACTAAATGCCCTCGTGAAAGTAAATTAATAATCCGGCGTTATATAGCCGGCCGATGACAGACAGAACCAGACATCTCGATGACTCAGTTCGATAATGGTGCATATATTATACGCGCACGTACGCATTCATACATGCGTACACATCATACATGTACACGAGCGCTCGTATATATATATATATATATATATATATATATATATATATATATACTGGCCTACAGAGTGGCGAAACAACTTGACATGTAGCGCTATTGAACTGGACCATCATCAATGTACTAAAAGCTTGTCGTACCGGTAAAATTGGAAATCGATGAATAACAATGGATAATTGAACGGAATTTAATAAAATATTAACGCCAGATGTTAAACAAGTCATTACAAACCATTATTGATCTTTACGAATTATACGAAATTTCGCAAAATCTTGTTTAATTCATGAACATTTGGCAATTTCACGACAAATGCTGAGTTATTTCTTTATTAAAATTCCTTCGTAATATGTCATGAAAAAAAGTTTTTTTTTTATTTTTTCGAATAAAAATTTTCTGAGTCAAAACAGTGTACATGCGAGAGTTTGGATTTGACTCACTCGTAGGTGCCGATCTTACATACGGCAACGCTGTACGGACGCCTTCGTCTCATGTGTCGCGCATTCGTTGATAAAAACAAAATGTCTGACGTAGTATTGAAAACTCTTAAAAATGGGTTTTTGAAAAAAGAAAACAGTGAATCAACGAAAAACATTATCAGGTGAAAATATCAAATATAAACGGAACATCAACACTTTCATCGAAACAAATCTCTTGATTATATAATGACAAATTACATATATGAAGAATTTCACAATTTCCTCATTCATTATTGTTTGAAATATGCTATATATATATACATTTGCGCCACTTTATTCACTTGGGTATATCATACACCCTTGTCGCCCGTATATATACTGGCACATAATGAATAATTTATGCGGCGTCCTGCATGAAACTTCTCCGAAAAGGATTCGTTTGAAAGTAGTGTATCGGAAGCAAGTTTAAATTAGGAGGTACAAAAAAGTTTGAATTATTAATGATTTTGTTTGCGCCGTATATACCTTCGACGGCCTATAATCAGGTTATAAAACTATTTCGCATCGAATCGTGTGTTATATATATACGCAAGGCGGTTCGGCTTTATGAAAATTCAAATTGACGATCATGTCTGACATTCTGTGTGTATCAAAGAGAATGCATGCACGAATTCCGGTTTGATGAGTTAAAGTGGTCCTGAGAAATCGTGAACGGCATATATATACGAACATCTGGCCTATATGTATTATATGGGAGTCGCGTGGTTTCGGTATAATAACGAAAACGATTTGCGCGCCCATTCACATAATTCGCCCTCGTATATAAGAATGCTCGCGCTATCGATTAATTGAATTATTATATGTGTTTAGTATATATGTATATATTATACAGGGTTCTGAAATTATTGCGTAAGAACTACGTGCTCGCGTGCGTCGGAACATGAATTTTATCAGAGCTTGATGGGAATCGATAGACATTTGACAGCAGCAGCCATTTGGCGATGGACTCATACAATTATATATATATATATATATATATAATTCGTTACTTCGTGATATTACGTATTATGTATAAATTGTCAGATTTTACGAATTGTATTGTATGAATTGCATATATAATAAAATACTTGTAAATAGTGTACAATGCTCGGAAAAAAATGACATTGAGAATTTTTCCTGATATGATTGAAAACTTGGAAAATTTGTTATATATGTTAGATTTTGAAGGTTCAAAATTGCCCAAGCCTCCGAAAATGAATTTCTATCCGTATCATTGAATATGACTGATCGCCGTCGTGAACCTGCCATTTTGAATTTCACAAATCTGCCATCAGATTTACAGTCATCCACCTCAAAAACCTCGTCATATTCCATATATTTAAGTGATTTTCTTTGATAACATCGTTAGCACTGAATTTTTCAGACAAAAATTTGATTTTTTTATATTTGTTTATATATTTGTTTATTTATTTGTTTATATATATAAACGAAACAATACACAATATTGCGTTTTCTTAGCCATTTTTATATGTTCTTTTATCAATATGACAGACGTGGGCACTATATATATTGGCTATTTTAAGATGTAAACATTTTAAGGGGGTTCTAAAGTAGAACAGTTACCGACCGAACTTTCCAACAATAAAAGTATAAATAAAAAGTGATTGAAACATTTTTTTTTTTAAATTAGGCTTTGGAAGGGTGATTCTACATGACATATACAATTCTAAAAAAAATATCGCTGAAATTGGTTCAAAATTAGACGAGAATTATCCGAAATAAATTATTTTCTCTTACCGCCACCAAAAATAATTTGTTTTGGATAATTCTCGTTTAATTTTGAACCAATTTCAGCGATAATTTTTTAAAGTAGATTGTATTCGTTGTGTAGAATCACCTTTCCAAAGTCCGAATTTTGAAAAAATGTTTCAATCCTTTATTATTTATACTTTTCCTGTTTTGAGGTTAGGTCGGTAACTGTTCTACTTTAGAACCACCTTAAGGTTACGGAAAATGTAAATTATGAATGATTGAAACGTGTTTTCAAAATTTGGGCTTTGGAAGGGTGATTTGATATGACATATAAGGTTCCTCAACAAAATTCCACTAAAAATAATGAAAAATTCAATGAAAATTTTTGGAAATAAATTATTTTTCCACACCTACCTTAAAAATAATTTGTTTCCAAAAGTTCTCATTTAATTTTGAATGATTTCTGCTGGAATTT
>JAPYZR010005758.1:0-20258 GCA_030522945.1 Trichopria nigra
AATTTTCCGTTCTTTCCAAATCCGGGATAAAAAATAGGGGTTCCCATTTAAAAAAATCACTCTGACCTTGAAATAACCTTGAAAATCGAGTTTAAGGTCTAGATTGTTGGTACCATTGGATGGCCCCCTCGCTATCCCCTTCAACTTTTGTAGAGGTCATATTTTGATATCATTCATTTTTACAGAGGTATCTACGTGTTCGGATTAAAATGAAACACCCTGTATATATACATATACTTTTGATCTAAAAAAAATAAGAAAAATATATATTATGGATCGAAAGAGGCGAACAATTTTACGTTCGCCGATCCGCAACCTTGAACCTTAATGACAAATCTTTGAGGACTGCGATGGTATATAACCTGGTAAAAAAGTGGATAGAATCGTATATAGAATCGGATTCCAATTCTATCCGGATTTTAAAGAAATGGATAGAAATGTATAGAAAATGTATCCATTTCTATCCCCTTTTTTAAAATCCGGATAGAATTTGAATCCGATTCTATACGATTCTATCCACTTTTTTACCAGGGGGAGTCATTTTTATCATTTTTAATATTGTACATATGTGCCAAATAACACACTATACCCATGGGTATATATATATAACTATATTACTAAAAATCTACACAAAAATAATAAAAAAAAATACACGCAGTACTATTATATATGCAATTGAAAAGGGATTGAAGTTAAAAAAATGGATTTGAATGGGATTAAAACCGTTAGATCAGAAGTTACATGATTGGGTTACATCAACCAATCATGACACGTGTTTCTCTATAAATGGTTTTAATCCCATTCGTTTAAACTTCAATCCCTTATTTTCAATTACATACTGCGTATATATTGTTTTAAGCTTAAAATAATAATTCTTATCACAAAATGACACCATATATATAAATATGATTAATTTATTCACACTTCTCCGCACAATCAAATATATATATATATATATATATATTTAAAGTTCTGATGATGGCTATATATATATTTAAGGACTTGGAATGATTTGTGTTATCTGTAAATGTACTTATTGCAGGTTCCAAACAGGTTTTTTTTTGTTTTAATCGTTTTACTGCAAATTCCTCGTCATATATATTTACTCGTCACAGCTATATATATTTACATATATATATATAATATACATTGCGGCAGAAGAATCAGCGCATCGGCGCATGCGCCTATGAAGGACTAATGAACAAGAAAAAGCGAGAAAGCGGTTAAAAAAAGACCAAGAGAGAAAGAGAGTATGTATAGCAACAGCGAACTGGCACTGACGATGAGACAAGTGTAACGAACGGGTGGCTTATTGTACCATTATATATATATACATACACTTCTATACTAACTATCCAAGTGGCTATAGTTTAATCGTTTTAGTGCCTCTCTCTCTCTCTCTCTCTCTCTCCCGTTTTCCCTTTCCCTTCAGTTCCCTAATTCTTAGTAATAGTCCCGTTCATTCGTTTCATGCCATCAGTGTGTCCCATTTCCTATACCCAGATACCGCACTCCCAGCTTCAGCTGCTGCCACAAGCTGCTGGTCCATATCACTCGTTACACAATAAGAGTACACACATCAGGAAACAAGTGCATCGGTATAGATAAGGAATTGGAAAAATAGTCAGTACGGAACTGGGGACGATCAATTAGTATATGCACTCGAAAAGTAATTAAGCAGTGAAGGTACCAAAGTTGACATTACTGTGATAAGGTATTTCGCCTACAGCTGACCCCTCGGGCAATAAAGAAGTACTCGTGATCATTACTGGACTCGAGTACGATGTCACATCAGACTGGAATAAAAGGCAAGTGCTTTATAAATTTCAAGTAATTTTTAATTTGTAACTTTTCAAAATATGCTTTAATTCTCATTCTGCTTTCTTAATACAGCCAACGAAGCATTAAAAAATGTCTTTGCAAAGTGTAGAGATGGAAAGATCCGGGTTCTTAAAGTTTCAATTGAAAATGGTAAGTCTCATTTCATTACCTTTATTTGTTCATATTTAAATTTTTCATTAAACTTCAGATTTTCATAGTTCTAAATCTTTTTGGAGAGCATACATAATTTTCAATTTTTCAGAGGAACTTACACAATCGGCCTTATCAATGCCTGCTGGAAAATGGCAGGATGACTATGATAAATTGATAAAGCCTTTAATAGTCGAGAATCAACCGGCCTATATTTTGTACCGCCTAGATACAAAATCTCCTGATTCTGGGTATGACTGGCTTCTTATCTCCTGGTCCCCTGATACTGCTCCAGTTCGACAGAAAATGTTGTATGCTTCGACAAAAGCTACACTCAAGCAAGAATTCGGATCTGCTTCTATAAAAGAAGAACTGCATGCAACAGCACCAGAAGACGTAACTTTAGAAGGTTATCACAAGCACAAAAGGAATGATGCAGCTCCAGCACCATTGACGCATGCTGAAAGAGAGCTTGCTGATATTAATAAAACTGCCATTCATACCGATTACAGTGTAGAGACAAGGCACCAAACTTTAAGCGGGGTAGCATTTCCTGTAACAAATGATGCAAAAGACGCCATCATAGATTTGGGAAAAGGCATTCACGATTATGTTCAATTATGCATCGACATGCAAGAAGAAAAAATATGCTTGGTAATGGCCTGTGAAATTTCTTTAGACAAATTACCAACGAAGGTTCCCAGCGATTCTGCAAGATACCATCTGTACAATTTTAAACATACTCATGAAGGAGATTACATGGAATGTATAGGTAAGAGGAAATTCGATGCATTTTTTACTTTGAAATTTAAAAAATTTTATAACTGAATGCTAACGGGTAATTTAACTAATATGAAATGAACCTTTTCTACTATTTTTCATAATTATACCAATTTATTTCGACAAATTTCTTTTTCTTGATATCAGAAGTTTACTTTCAACAATTTCAAAATATAAATAATATTTACAAAAATGATTGAATTTAAAAGAAAAAGAATATATTACCTCAGGCATACCCACCGTTGTATTCATAAATATTTTACATTTAAACACATAATATTATTATGAAGCACATGAATTGTTAAATATTCCATTACTCACATTTGAGTTCTTCGAATCACTCGCTTTTTCTTATATTTCTGGATAGTCTTCATCTACAGTATGCCAGGGTACAGTTGCAGCATCAAAGAAAGAATGCTGTATTCTTCATGCAAGGCCCCTCTTCTTGATCTCATACAGTCGCTAGGCATCGTAATTACCAAAAAGGTTGGTATCACTTGATTATTTTTTACTATTATATTTGTATTTATTGATAAGAAACCACAGACTACGTTTGTACGTTCTAAAAGTGAATTAAGGGATAAATTGTCCTGAATAACTAATAAGGGAAAGAATTTTCTATTAATGAATGTACATTTACTAAAGAACTTTTGGAACGTTCGACTAAGTCTGTGTTGCGACAGAGCACACAATTTAACTTTACTTTACGGACAAACTGCGACATCCCTCAGTTGGAAGTAAATACTGGCGAGGATATAGCAGATATGTTGGAAGAACCTTTGGTGAAAAAAGATTCCGGCGCGACTACGCCGGCGACTCCTGGCGCGATGACCCCGACGACACCCGCGATAACCCCAAAGAAATCCAAGCCGAAGCGTTCCTGTGTTTTGAGTTAACAGGCCTTTTCAACAGATTTCCTCAAACCTCGTGGGGTATGAACGGAGGGTGGATGTACAGAAGTTTCGATGGTTTCTTCCTCCCTCCACTTTTGTCTTTTAAACGTCTTTGGCGTTTACGTTTATCTTTACGTTCGTCGACCAAATAACGGAATATTTTTTATTGTTGTTCTCTTTGAGCTTGGGCTTGCTGTAATAGCGCGCTATTTTCTTTAATTCGAATCTCTCGACAAATGTATTTTTCCAAGAGTATGATATAATGTTTAAGTATGCATAACATTAGTTGATCAAAGTGTAAATACCTAATCTATTTGTGTTACGCAAAAGCAGAGTCGAAACTCAACAATGTATTTTTCTACATTTTCTGCAGTTGACTCTAGATACGTATAGAAATGAGATTCTGCTTTAAGACAATGTAGCATTTATCTAAGATTCTATATATCTTGACTTATTCTTCCAAGATGTGAGTAATATTGTTGATAGATTGGGCATGTTTCCATTTTGCATTATTTCATATCTAGTAGTTCAGTATAACAGATCGATTTAAAACTAACTATAAATAGAACTATGTGTTGATTTTAATTGAAAAATATTTACCTCTTACAAATGAACTGATATAATGTACATGTTACAAAAAATATCTAAATTTTGTCTACGCTAAATATTTCTTCTTTAAATTAAAAGTGCCATCATGTTATGTATACACACTTCTAGCATTATAAAAAGCATTAATTGAGAAGTGTTAATAAACTGAGCCATTAGATACAGGCATCGCATGCAATGGAAACAAACCCTTTATTTTACTGCCAAATTCGTCAGATGTGATATGCAATCTTTTTTAGTCATTTTTAAAATGAATGAAATTATTTTTAATTTATGCATTTTGATTTAGAAAGATTGCAATGTGCCCCGAGATGAATCTTTTTTGTGCGTGATATATACGTATTTTTAGTCAAACATTTGCTCAACGAACAAACGAACAAGTCTGGTAATTCAAAGTTGTTCCTAATTAACGACAAGTATGAACAAAGTTCTATATACGTAAGGTAATCTATTCCATTTCATTGCGAAATATATTAACATCAAGTTTCATTTTGACGCTGATAGGTTACTGTATCACCGAAAACGTGATAATGTGATAATGTTTACTAATGTCTGTAATGTGATAATATATATGTAAATCACAAACGTAAACTTGATCTTTTATCGGGAATGATATAATGCTATTTGTATAATGTTATTCGAGCCATGTACAGTTTAGGGTGTACAGCCATTTAAAGCCATTAATGATGGCATATATAAATATCTAGAGCTTTGAGGTATATCAGTTACAATTTAGTTTCAATCAAGAAATATTTTGGTATACCTCTCTTTATCGAAGTAAGCAAATAGTATATATAAACGTGATATATTGAACATGAAAGATTTAAGCTTCTCAAGCAAGTATTTTCGTAAACAAAACGAACTAGCAACAATATTGATGTCGAAATGAATTTTAAACTTTCGTTAAATTATTAAAGTTTCATCGCACAATTTTCAGTACATTATGTCAGATATGATTAATTTTGTGTGGTCATTTAGACAGTGGCTGCTGCATTTTTTCACACAAGTGTACGTACCAATGCTTGAGGTCGTGTGCACATAAACTTACTTTTCGCTATCCCTAAAAACTAAAAACATTTAATATACAGTTTTTTCCATTACTGTGACTGAAAGACGCAGTTATGTTTTAACGCACAAGAGATATTCGAAAGCATCATGTCGAATAGTTACAATTATAACAAAGTCATAGAATTATTTTTGTAGGATTGCGAAGTATCAAAATAGAAGCATGAATTTGTAGCATCCACTATCTACAAAAACAGAAAAATTACATTGTTTCACTTGACCATATCAAAACATTCATATCTAATCGCGAGTTAAATTCTAAAATGGTCAATTAACAGGCTTATAGAATGTTTGAAAATTTTAACTGTGACGCAATTATCTCTAAATAGAAATTTGTTTAGATTTAATATAAGAAAGAATATTTTATTTACATTGATTGATTTGACAATTTGTCAAATAACACATTACACGCCAATCCAGATGTTTAGGAAATGATCACGAGATAAATGTAAAATTGTCAAATAAGCAACTTTGCAGATAAATTGTGTGACTTATTCTTGTACGTGGTTACTGCTATGTCTTTTATAAGTAGAAGGATACAATCGAGTAAGTGATTTTCTTGACATTCCAAATGAACGTATGTAGTAACATGTAATACTTATTGAGTACTCAAAGTCCGATGTTAGACCCAATGAGTAACCGTAAGTCGAGTACGAAATTCAAGAGGCATTTAATATTTTGCGTCATCCATATTTTTTTATGACTATTATGTGAGAAACTGTCAATCGCGCTTCTTAATTATATTGTTTGTAATATAAAATGTAAAACATTTACGTTTGCAATGTTTAAAATAAAAAAAAAATTCTTAAATAAGCTCTAAGGTGGAATCAAATGCAAGTGTAACTAAAGTCCCTCAAATAAAGTTTTGGATGATTGCTAATAAAGATGATTCAATTTAGCTAAAATAACTTTTCCGTTCAAGAAGTTGATTTATATTTAGATTATCTTCAATTTGACCGAATCTAAATTAAGGGTGCTTCGCTTTTATTTTTATCAAGAGAGTTAATTTTAAAATCGTACACGTTGAAGAGTGAAAATATGATGAATTGAATTTGGAAAACAATTATATAATTGGTGAATATAATGTAAGTATATGCATACAAAATCGCCAATTCGCTAATTCGCAATGAGCTAGTGTTGAAAGGTAATCTTGAAAATCTTGCTAAGAATAGTTATAATAGTTAAAAAATACCTTATATATTTTAATATGATATTGCACAATATATTTTTTCAAGCACGTTTGTACGAAGAGATACACACTCGAATTTTGTATTTGAGGGATTTTAGATGTGATGTTTGCCTGAGCGAGAACTTTTTGAATTTATACCCGACCAAAGTTTGCGAGGAAAAAAAAAGAAAGGGAGAGTAATCGAGTGAGAGAGAGAGAGAATGATAGACTTGCTCCAGGCCTATTCTGTGTTTCGTTTCTCTTTTATTTATTTGCAAGGACTGCAGGGTATTCTTGTTTTAGATTTTTACTATTAAAGCGGCTAATCGGTCGATTCATTTTGACAGCGATAACGAACGGAAAAACTCAGATGTATAACTTGCCGATGTTTCATAGAATAACGAGCATGAATAAAAGATACGATACAAAATTTGCTATGCATTTTTCTGATTCCTACACTTCTCTAATCCACCTGACCTGTTGCTGCAATAACTGGCATCATCACACAATTCTTGTCCAAATGGTATGTCATTACTAAGAAAGTGTAAGCAAACAAAATGATAAAAAAAAAAAGAATAACTTATGAAGAGAAAGTAGTTTACAAAATAGGCCTGAAGTATACGTCGGGATACTTTCACATAAGGTACTGGTTAATTTTGCGCAGTCTTACGCCCAAAGTCCTTGAAAAAATGCAATAATTTCGATTTCGAATTTTGTTCCCGCATAGCTGGAAATAGACGATGGCAAGGAATTAACGGAGGCTTACTTTCAAGATGAATTACATCCAAAAGTGAACTTGCATCGCCCAAAATTCGCAAAGCCCAAGGGTCCACCGGGAAGAGGTGTAAAGCGCATTACGAAGGTTCAGGAATCCGAGCCTGGTGTGCATGATCTTTGAGCCGCTGCTTTCTTCTGACTATGAATGCCGTAAATGCAAGGATCGCGATTGCGTCTTAGAAAAATGAAATTAGACGAGTTAAAACATGAGGAATATACAATGTTACATACTCGATGCCCATGAACTGTAATTACATCGACAAATCATCAATATCATTACTCATAATCATTCAATCGCCTACTTTCACTTCAAACCATATTGAAATCTTAAATTTATCGTTTGCGATGTTCTAACTTTACTGACCTGTTATATTTTTTTTAATTGTTTGCATGTTACTATGAGTATGTTAATGTTGAATTAATTTTTAATATTTACACACGCGCACACATGTATATATATGTATATTACCCTGTCTTGAAAAAATTTTACGAGTGTTACTAATGAGAATCGATATATATTCAAGAATATGGTTTCTTAACGGATTTCTTCCATTTTCCTGTTTTTGATAATTTTTATGTCAGTATTCATTAATTTAATTTTTAAAGAGAAAATATTTTTGATTATATCTAAACCTTATTAATTATTGTGGAAAATATGCATAATTGAACACGAGAAACTTTATTTGTACGGTTTTCATGTATTTCACTAAAAATAAATAATAGGTATTAAATTAGAAATAATAGATAGAAAAATACGTATCACATCATTTACATATTTTTTTGCGAGAAGTATACAGTACTTATAGAATAAACTACAATTTATGGGTATCATGACTGTAATTTAATTACATTGAGGAAGCATTAAATGTCACATTAGTCTAATATATTTTTGAGACTCGTATTGTGAAAATAAAATCTGGCCTATTATAAAATGTTTGTTAAATATGTAAAGAATGTTCACCCACATCGAAAAAAAGGGCGCAATTTTGATATTTCTTTTATTTGAATTTATAACATTTTCTCTTCATTGTCATTCTTCAAAGTTATAATGTGATATATTTCAGGTATAGAACTGTGTGATTGTGATTAACGAAGTGTTGATGTTCTTGTTTTGAGGACAAGTATTATTTTTTTTTAAGGGCAATTAATTGCGATATTATAAAATGAAAATTAGCGAATTGTACTAACCATATTTATTTCATATCCAGATCTGGAACTTTTATGTACAGAAAAGCAACTTGTCAATTGTAAGCACTTCGACACGCTTGCTCATTTACAAATAAATAAATGATAGTCCGGCTATCAAATAAATGATATTCCGATTATCGAGTTCGATGACGTAGAATGTAAAATTTGTGAATACATTACATTTCACTTGATTCCTCGGACACGAACTTCTGATGTGTGTTTTTCATTAGTTGTTCAGCTTCCTTCATCCTGTACTTCTTCAAAACTTCCAGCTTCTTCCTAGATAATATAAATTTTATCATTTAGTAAGCCGAATATTTGGATAATATGCCAATTAGAAACAATAAGAGAAAGTAAAAGTGTTGTACAAATTTCAGAAACTTACTCATCTTCAATACTCGACGCATACTGGTAATGCATGTTCCTTACATCTTGCAATGTTGTCCCTGACAGCTTAATGATGATGATTGTCATGATACCACAAACTGTACCAAATATTGCTCCTACTAATCCACCCGAGCACATCCCTTTTGGACCTAGAGGTAATTTATACAGAGCGCCGGCTGTACATCCTCCAATAGAGTATTCCAAAACTGATGTTTTACCTCGGTACACCGATATCATTGTACTCACAGTTCTAAAATAAACAATATAAAAACATATAAACATTAAGTTATAAACAAACAAGATATATTTAAAATTAATTTAAAAACTTTCCAAAATTCATTGAAATAAAAAGTAATATTGGAATGTTTTATTTCTGCATATTTTGAATAATATTTAACTTTTTAAGTTCGATTAATCGTTTTGTTAATAGTAGTTTTACTTAGCTTTTTCTAAGAATTCTTACAAGCTACTACTACTACTTAGAGAACTGGAAATCAGTAATAAATCATAAAAATTGAAAAAAAATTAATTAAAATATGAAACTTTGCAAGGTGAAACTTAGAGTTGAAAATTGCCATCTCAAGTTCCTTCTACTTTCTAAAGCTTACTGTACTATTAGTTTACTAATTTTTAGACAGGTACACAAATGTTCCACAGAAGAGGGCAACTTTTGACCCCCACTTGATGGCACCCTTGGCGAAGCCAAGAACTACATTGTCCTGCACGAGTCGTTTCGCCTCATACTGGTTTCGAAATTTTGATGCTTCATTGTTCTCCATGAAACTAAGCAACTCTTCTTTAGATTGCAAAAATCCACCTATTGCGCCACCAATAAACGCACCAAATATTGTGACTTGGATTATTTGCTCCAATTCCGCAGATAATGAATTGTATATACTAAAAAATAATTAAATTCTTATTATTAGGTCTATACTTATCAATATCAGATATTACATACTACTTTATTTGATTTACGGCAATACTTTTACTTATTGAATATAATCATGTCAATTTCTGCGAAACATTAAAACAATTTTAGTAAATATTTTTGCTATTTAAGCAGAAAAGGCGTAAATCTAAATTTATCGGGTATCGTGTACTAGATTTATAAAAGGCAGAGGTACAAAGACAACTACAAATTAAAAAAATTTTTTTAAAATAACATTCAAATAAATATGTTCTATGTGATAAATATTTGCAATCAATAAATGTACATACTTATTACATTTATTAATGGATATAAGACCTCCATAAAGAAAAAGTATATGAATATAACAAATACATATATTCATGTATATAATGTGCTATCTGTGTATATATGCATATATACTTTTGAATATAACTTTGGTAGTCCTCTGCCTCTTGGTTTTATCGGTAGAAATGATTTTTCAAAGCTGAGAAGAAAGTACTCAATTGAGTCAGCGTTTAAAAATAAATTTTATGATTTTTATACGATATTAACACGAAAACTATACAAGGCCTATGATCGTAATACAATGAATTTCTAAAGTGCAGTTTTATAACGATTAAGGTTCTATCAACGAATATAGACGCTTATAGAAGGACAGAGCCCGTGTTAAATGGTGAGACGAATTATGGTTCCCCAAAGAGTCACATTCGCAATGAGAGTGAGAAAGATGCGAGTACTGACAGTCTTCCAGCAATTAGAAAAGGCAGAACCCTTACTACATGTTGATATTAATTAATTATGTTTTTAATACTTTAAACAGTTCAAGACAACAAAGAAAGAAATTGATCATGACAATGGTAAATCATCAGTGTTCAAAAATTAAGTATATATGTATTGTTTATAAAAACAAGAATTATGTAAACACTAATATAATAAAATCGCCGACTTACTCGGTAGAAAACATCTTTTTTAACCTCATCATACCAGTTTCTGGATCATTTTTTTCAAGTTCACTGTACCTGGATGGGGTACTTACAGTGTCCCAATCTTTTGATAATCCCCAACCCGCAATTGCATATCGCATTTTTGATCTAATTAAACCTGCCATTCTGAAATGTATTGTATTTTAAATCGCAACAATTGAAAAAGTGAGACCTTCATTTATGTTTTTATATAACTCATTTTCATGAAACGATTTTATTTGTCACTCAGTTATGCCGGATTCACGAATCACGACAACCCCGGTACAATCGCATGCGATATCTCCGAAAGTCACTAGACATTACTGTATACATATGTTACTTTATTAGGTATCAACATATAGGTATATTTTAAAATATCTTTAGCAGTTTTTCAACCTGAAATATTGTAAAGTTAATTTTATTCGAAAAAGTATTTATGAAGAACAAATTAACCCACCATGACTGCCACTGAAATTTTACCTCGATTTCAGCTTCTACGTTTCTCATTAGAAAAAATTTGGATAAAATCGAGAGTGTACATGAATGTACCATTTTAATGGTAGTTCTTTCGAATATGACGTAGTTCAGAAAATTTGTTGAAAATTGCAATTTACGGTAGTTATTTTTTTTTTTTTGGAAAAATATGTAAAAAACTTTTGATTTTTATGATAATTTTTCAACGTAATTTTTTTTCGTTTTTCATTCATTTGTTGTAAACAAATCTAAAGTATAATCTAAAGTAGAACAGTTACCTTACCGACCTAACCTCAAAAGTATATAAATAAAACAATGATTGAAAAGGGTTTTTAAAATTTGGAAAAGGGTGATTTTACATAACATATGAAGACATTCAGTAAATTTTATAGGTATGTATAATTTAATATCGGGATAGCATTTAATACCCAGTGGTATAGTAGTTTTCGATATAAGGGCGTAAAGTTGAACTTTACGCACCGAATGGGATCGCCGCGCTCGAGGGACGGCGAAGCCGGCCCGAGCGTGCTTGTAACTTTACGCATCGAAAAAGATGCGTAAAGCACGTACTTTACGCATACTATGAAAAAAAATACTTTAAGATTCACTTGGATCACAATAAGTAGTATTTCGGGAATTAAGTATATTATGCATAAAATATAGATTATATATATATTCAGTATGCTTCATAATTGAGTAGAATTTATATTTTTATATTTCTTGAGTCTTGAGGTGGTTTGAGTAACATCAAGAAGGTCTGCCACTAGTTGGTTGGGATGATGGTCTTGTAATTGTGGTAAAAAGTTTTTTTTTTGCACGGGCGTGCGTAAAGTTCGTGCGTAAAGTCATTTTTTCAGTGCGTAAAGTGCACTTTTTTTCATTCTGTGCGTGAAACGAGTTTTACACTTTTACTCCCACTTCGTGCAAAAAATACCGTATGCGGCTCGTGCGTAACCTTTTCTTCTCCCAGCGATTGGCCAATACTCACCACCAGCTTCGCTGGTGCCTCATGGGGACCAATCGCTGCTCGTGAAAAAAAGTACACACGCACTAGATGCATAATATACTATATTTCCTCTTTGACAGAACGAATTTTCAAATCTTTTCTATAATTATGTCGTTTGGAACGTACCTCTACTATGTTCCTCAGTGTTTTTGAGTGGAATCTTTCGATTATTTCAATATTGGAGACAGATGCCAATCCCCGTAGTTGGATTCCATAAGTCCAGACTGGTTTGAGTATGCTTATTTGTATAATAGTATTTTAACATATACAATTCCACAACAGTATTTTTTTAAGTATTGTATATGCTACATCTAGAATCATCCATCCGGTGCCCAAATTCTGAAAAAAGTTTGATTTGTTTATTGCTTTCTTTTATGAACCGATTTAGCTGAAAATTTTCCTGCGATCATATGAAATGCATACTTTTTGCAGTACCAGAGCCCGATTTTCGAAAAATGGAAAAAATTATTTATTTATTAAATTTTGCAGTTTTCCGCTACTGTTTTCCAGTTCGGGCGAATGGCGCTGCTGCAGCCGATGCGATATCGCTTTTCGTTGCAATACCGGAGTTTTAAACAGATATCGGGAAAAAACGCTTCTCTACGCCAAACCCGCCAAACTATTCCGGACTTTATTTGGATAAGGTTCGAGAGGTAAAAAACCCAAACTTTTGGAAATAAATTCGGCCCGTATTTTATGGTTCTGTTCCGTGGTGTGAAATGTAAATTCACTAAATTGTAATAGAACGACACTTGGTTGCGAGCGTTTCGAGAGTCGTGTGTGAGCGCGTATGTATATATATATATATATATATATGTTCACGTTCAGTTGTGTCTATCGTTTAGCCGATAAAGAAGGAATATCGGAAAATCTGATCGTGAATTGCCGTTTCACTTTGGAACCCTCCTTCAGTCTCTCGAATAAATGTTTTTAATGCATTGTTTAAAACCCGACAAAGAAAATATGACTATTTACCGGTGAAATGTCGAAAAACAGCGGCCACCAGGTGTCGCGACCGATCCATTTGAGAACAACCTTCAAGTGTGATTTGGGTCCGTATATCGCACATGAATGGACCATCTATAGGTATTACAGTGTATACTTAAGATAAAGCTTTAAGGTGGTTCCGGTGGTTCTAAAGTAGAGCAGTTACCGACCTAACCTCAAAACAGGAAAAGTATAAATAAATAAGGATTGAAACATTTTTTTCAAAATTCGGGCTTTGGAAGGGTTTGGAAGGGTGATTCTACATGACATACAATCTTCAAAAAAATATCGCTGAAATTGGTTCACAATCAAACGAGAATTATCCGAAATAAATTATTTTTGGTGCTGGCAAGGGAAAATAATTTATTTCGTATAATTCTCGTTTAATTTTGCACCAATTTATGTAGAATTACCCTTCTAAAGCCCAAATTTTATTCATACTTTTATGCTTGAAAAGCTCGGTCGATAAATGTTCTACTTTAGAACCACCTTAAGGGGGTTATACGGTAAAACAGTTCTCGGTCTAACCTCAAAATGAGAAAACTCTAAATAAAAAAGGATTGAAACGCTTTTCCAAAATGCTGGCTCTGGAAGGGTGATTTTACATAACATATATTATCCCTGAACAAAATTCCGATGAAATTTAAATAATTATAGTTAATTTATGTCGATATAATTTATTCGCAATTTTAGTATATATATATACTGCGCCTCGTTAGATGGAGGGGTCACCTTCTAAATATCGATTGAAGAAGTGTGAAAGTATGTTTATTTCGTTGCTGTTACAATTTGGTATGTAAATGGACCAATAAAGTACAGTCTACGGTTCGTCGACTTCAACGCCATCCAAGCGGTTGTTGCCTGCCTGTATATACGAGATGTAATTATGTGCAGAGGGTCTTTTATGGGTTTGAAAAGGAGAGCGAATGGAAATAGCATTAAGCATCTTAATGAACTCCAACTGCGACTTTCAGACAGAATTAGTTCATCAAAGACACGGCACAAGAAATGGAAAACGTAGTACGCGTACTTGTACATATCTTTACAGCGAATAACGGCAAAGATATATTCGTGGTCCAAAATGTCTCTTGAGTTCCAAAACACTCAAATCAATTTAAAAAAAGCAATTTTTACCCTAATATTGGATTCATCCTAAATCGTAACGTCGTTCGGATTTAATACCCATGTAAGTATTGTACTTGTTTCCGACAAACGCAATTCATGGTCTTGACATTTCTGAATTGTTTTGTATATCTCCGACGGAAGATACATTGTTGATGAGACACCTAAAGTTTAGCAATGAGATTGTATAAGCATATATATAACTGACGGGGAGACACTCCTGTTTTGCGAATGAACCGAATCACCAGAATACGTGTCAGATGTATATACACGAATTATTTCAGAAAATAGTTCAGACGCTCGTATATGTAGATGTACAATACGTGGGGCGTTTCAAACTAGATCGTTCCCATATATATAATCAAATAAATAAATAAATAAATATATATGATTGGACTTTGTTAACCTATGTCGCATTTTTTAAAAAGTATATTAAATATTTCTTAAAGACTTCTTAAGGTACACTTCAGAAGGTTTAAATGGACAAATTTTGAAGATTTTTCACTTATATTAAAAATAAGTATATGAAATCTGTTTGAGAGCATTTATACATTCTTAAAGAATAAAAAATTTGTTAATTTTCGTTTCATCTTGCGATCTCCAGATGGCGTCGAAGTCGAGTATAAAAAAAATAGACTGGTTCAAATTTTCGGATTGGTAAGTAAAAAAAATCCCAACGGCGTTTTAAAGAGGTAGGAAGTTGTCTTATATAGGCGAATTAACCATATCGTTTAATGAAAAATCGAAAAAAAAATGGCGGATGTTTACGTTGAAGTTTGCGAAATTGACCGTGTTTGTTACAGCTATTCCTTGTTAAAAAAATGAATTATTCATTTATTTAAACGAGCTAAGATTTGTTAAAACCTCTTCAGTAGATTCGGAGAATAAGTTGGAAAAAACCAGAAAACGAGGCAAAATAGTACTTTATGCGCCGAAGGCGTGAAACGGTCATTTTACGCCCGTGTTTTATACAACATTTTTCAATCCAGAGGGCGTAAAATGTCCATTATACAAAATTAAACAAATATTACGTTTGATTCGTCAAATTTTGCGTTTTTTAATTTTCAGACTGTTTTTATTTCACGCCCCCAGGGCGTAAAATTTGTATTTTACGTCCTCGAGGCGTGACATCGGCATTTTACGCCCCCAAAAGGAGGCGTATAATGGATAATTTACGCCTCTTGGATCGAAAAAGATTTTTAAAGTTCAAAATGGCGCTGATTTAATATGACGGACGAGTACTTTAAATCGATCGAATCCGCTCGAAACTTGTCACTCGGGGGTTTTTGAGGTCGCTGATGCAGAATCTGACGTCACATCTTTAAAATTCAAAATGGCGACTCCAATATGTCTGAATATTTCTTTAAAATGGTTCGAATTCGGTTAAAACTCGTTACTCGGGGGTTCTCGAGGTCGCTGATGCAGAATCTGACGTCACATCTTTAAAATTCAAAATGGCGGCTCCAATATGTCGGAAGATTTCATACAAAATCGTTCGGATTCGATTGAAACTCGTTACTCGGGGGTTTTTGAGGTCGCTGATGCAGAATATGACATCATATTTAAAAATTTTTTAATTTCCGCTCCAATATGGCAGAATCTTTTCATCTGCAGAGAATTCGGACATATGGTAGAGCATTCTGGTATTTGTTATAATTCGGGAACCTGAAAATGGACTGAAAAGTCTTTATTGATTTTTTCGATTGTCGTTTCATTCTGATTATAATAATTTCACATTAATATTCGAGCAGATTTACATACGTCGACAATGACGTCAATCATTTTCAAGAATCCAACAAATTAAGAAATTAAAAACGAGATTGATATCATTAACCTAGTTCCGTTGACTTCCTTCACTGCAGTTTTTTTTTCTTTTTGCTTATAAGGAAAACGTTCGACCTATCAAATTCAAAGTGGCGCGTCACGCTTGTTTGAAACGGCAATCGTTTCGTCGGGGTCGCTGCACGGGCTTAAACGGTGTTAGTGTGTTGAGCCTGTTTAGCCATTTCTTGGTTTATTCGATTTAGCAAGAATGAAGGACATGACGAGAGTAGAATGAAGACAGTGGTTTACGATACTATACCGACGAGGAGCTGGGGCGAGGTGGGGGGGAGGGGGGGGGGTTAGACGTCAATAGAGTATCTATCCCCTCGCGCCCACCTTTAAGCCCGTAACCACAGGGTGGTCGTGTGGGCGGAGGGTCGGTGGCGAACTTGCGCTGCAGGAACATAGCTGACGTCCGTCACGTGGGACGGGGGTGCTTTCGGATGGAACGCAGGAGCATATATAGATATGACATCTGTGGTCGTGTGTATCAACAGATGTCATCCACAATCGTTGCCCACATTTACGGCGTGCTTCATTTATGCGAAGGATCCCATCCCCGAGGCGCAAAGTAAGTCTTTACTGCTCCTCGTGTATGTATACCTTAGTTTATCGATGCATTTGTGTTGGTCGTGCTTTAGGTTGAAAAGGATACCAGATGAAGTGTAGGAAGTACCTAATGTATACCTAACTTTTTATAAAAGTGAAAAACTAAATGTACATAATTATATATACGTCATATATTATATATACGTATAACTGAAGAGTATAATAAGAAAGGAACTGTAATAGGGTGGATTTACTTTTTCGACGTTGATTTAGTGAAACCTCATTTTAAGGCAGTCAATAATATATAGACAGCTGTATTCTAGGTCAGGAGTGCCGCGTCTTGGAAGTCCTCTGCGAATGTATAGGGTTCATTTTTTCTCCACCACGGAATTGTTGAGTTTAAATCGAACAGCGGACATGAAAAGTTCGTAAAGAAATGCAAAGTGAATGTTGATGGTTTGAATTCTTTGCGATCCGCTTCAATAAGAATTCAATACTTGGCAATTAGAATTCTTTAGAAATTCTTGGGCTGATCGAAAAGTCATCACAATGCTTCTTTAGAAATTCCCCGCGATCGACTACATCATGCATCGTAATGATTAGTAAAATAATTATCAAGTAAATGTTTCGTAAAGTGAAATGTGAAACAGGTTGTTCCTGGACTGATACAGTTTGCACTCATTAACAACTGAATAAAATCGAAGAAAAATCCGCGGAATCGCTTTTAGCTTCGTTAGATATATTGTGAAAAATTTGAAATTTCATTGTTTGATTTCCTTTCATAATGAAATTTGCCATTGCAAGGGTAAAGTTCACATAATGGTATATAGTAACATAACCTCAAAATAAGAATTGTAAGTTTTAATGACAATAATAAGTGAAAAAATCATAATATATTGTTTAATACTTTGTTTTTTAGCATTGCTTAAAGTCTTTATGCTATAACACTCGAAGTCATGTGTTTCGATTGGCGAATCAAACTCCAGGAAATGAGCGACAATAAAGTTATACCCAACAACAGAGCCTCCGATTATTTTCAACCTTATATTTGTGCTCTATAGAATCCACTTTCTTATTATATAGGAATTAAGGAAAATTTGAATTCGATTACTGATTTATTATTCCCTTATTTTCTACAAGGAGCGAACCCTCATTTGTTCGCATGCAAAATAAAAAACTCTTTTCTCAAGTCCAGAATCGATGCATATACAATTTTCTACCGATATTTTTCCCATCCATGTTGACAATAATCCAATTTCTACTTGAATATGAATTCAATCTCCTATTGACCGATTTCAGAAAATAATGCAGGAATGAAAAAGAGAAAGCGTACGTTTTACGTATTTTTTTTTTGGCATTTAAAATATGTTGTGAACAAGTTTCCTTCGAGCCTATGCTATTATGAGAATGCAGTAATTTCTGATGAGAATTCTTGATAATCATTGACGAAGTAATGGCGAATGGCTGAAGAAATCGAAACTGATGGAGGAGACTTTCGAAAGGAGACAAAAATTAAGCGTTGAAAAAAGTTGTCAAAAACTTTTGAAAAAAACAGAAAAAATAGAAATGGACAAAAGTTGTCTAAAGCGAATAAATGTTAATAAAAAATATTGAAAAAAGTAGAGAAAATTGATGGATGCGAATGCTTTAAATTTCATGGAATGACAATCAAGCCACATTTTAAAGGGAATGATTTTTCTTAAAAATAGTAAAAAAAATCCAGTCTTTTGAAAGAATGGCTTCATTTACACTCTAGCAAATTTAGAGAAAACTAAAGTTGATGAAAACAGACACTCTTAAAAATTTCCGAAGAGACAACTCAGTGAGACTCTATGATAAGGAGTAAAAGCTTGATTCGTTCCCGATTGACCCTCACTCCAATAAAAAAACAAAATTCAACATTTACAAGTTGACAAAGATTAGCACCGGTTGATAAGCTGGAAATCGATAGTTTTTAATGTTTAATAATCTGACCTTCAGACTGTTAAATAAAGGTCAAATGTTAATATATCGTCGAGGCAAAGAATTACTTTCTAATATATGACCTTGGAAATTATAACTTCAAGGTCATCGGCCCCCAAACTTTCCCCTTGCATTTATTCCCCCGTAAATCTTGAAAAGTTCAAAGAAAAACTGCTTCTTGACGATTTTTTAACATCTGACCTTTATATATAACCTTCTGAAGGTCGTACAATCTTACAAATTAAAAAATATCGCATCGGATCCAAAATTTCCTGCTCTTTCGGAATGCGATGTAAAAAAATAGGGGTCGTTATTCCTATTTAGAAAAGGTCACGTTGATCTTGAAATAAACCTTGAAGGCCAAGTCACGAGATCAAATTTAATGTCGCCATTAGATTCCTAGTTGAAAGTTATACTTAAGAAAAGATCTTGACATTTTTCATTGACACCCTGGAATGTATACACGATATAGAGAATATAAGGGCCTTCTAGCTTTATTTTTTCCTAAACAGCACATCTGACTCAGGAAGTCCTGAGGAGTTCCTTAGGACGGCCAAATTGTCCTCTCACTGTCCCCAAGACATCATTATAAGGATATCGTAAGGATGTTGAGAGGATGAGAAAAGCGGACATTTGGACGTCCTGAGGAACTCTTGAGGATCATCATGCGTTAGATGTGCTATTTAGGTTATTATAAAGTCATAGATATGGGTAGAATCTTATGTAATTTAATGAAAAGTAAATAAAAAAACATGATTTCCTTGCTGTTTCTTGAAAGTCTGTTGATTATTACGTAATTTTGACAAATATGAATTCTCAACTTATGATAATGATCTAAAGGCAAAAACACAAAAATCCCCCGCGTAACGATATTTTTAACAAAAAGTAAGGAACAACTTCGTAATGAATGTAGTTGGAAATTGTGTCGGAATATTTCGTATTCATGAAGAAGTTTTCGATGTAGTATCACAGATCTCCACGTTCTAGATTATTTTGCATATATGGTTATATATATATATATATATGTATACATAATATAACACGTAATCCTATACAGTGAATTATATGTAACACTAAATAATTAATTATAAACTTTCTTTATTAATTGGGTTATTCATAAAATAAAATAAGCTGCAACAATAAATACGACTGTAGCAGACTGATTGCTACCGTAAATATTATAACAAAGCAATTCCGATACTTATATAAAATATATTTCATATAATAGTTTTAAGAAAATAATATTAACGAAAGCGCGGACCGTATACGGAGAGAAATGTGTTGTATTTATAGCATGGATAAGGGGAGGGGTTTCGTTCCAATTCGGTAACCGTTGTGCTTTTTCGGTACACGTGCATGGGTTGAACGTGGGGAATTGTGGGGAATTCAGATATTCCAGAAAATTATTTTTCGTCGTTCTTTCTATGCACGTGTATTATTTCTTACTAAATGCAGTCCACACTTACATTTAGTATATATCTTTATATATCTTCTAAATTTATATCGTTTATATATGCGTTAAAAAATGTACACTCTGTGTACAGATGAGCGCAGTTACTGAAAACCGCCATAATAACAGACTTACCAACCTTTTCATGTACCTTTCTTCAACTGGCACGCTCTACTT
>JAPYZR010005759.1:0-12893 GCA_030522945.1 Trichopria nigra
AAAATTTTAGTATGATATTTATGATGCCTTAAATGATCTACATGCCAAGTTTCAAGCATACCGTGAATCAACGTCTTGCTCGATGGAACCACCTTAACCCATTAAGTCCCAAACGGACGAAAAAATGTCGTTGATTTTTACGTTATTTTTTTGTATGAAATAGGCACTAAAAAAAATCGGCATATGACATTTCTGACGTAAAATGTATCATTCTTTCAGAATGTGCGGTCAAAATTTGTTAATAATAAATATTGAAAATGTTATAAACAATTATAAAAGAAAAACATGATTTTTCAAAGAAAAAACTTCTTTCAATCCATGACTTCACATGGAAAACGTATAATGGAACTGCCTTAATAAATTAAATTAAATTAAAACGCATAAAATTTCGCGTCCATGGATCCTCAGCAACAAGTTCGTATAACTACTTTGTCTGAAATTCAAAATGGCGGACCACAACATGGCGTCGAAGCCTCCAACAATGATCCATGAGGTCAGAAGGTGCTTGAATTTAAAAAAAAATGACTGAAATCGTTTGGAACTCGTTATGCGGGGGTTTTTGGGATCGCTGATTACGAATTTGAAGTCAGTTTTCGAAAATTCAAAATGGCGGAGCCAATATGGCGGTCGAATTTTTTGAAACTAGATGTTACTTGGTGGTTTTTGGGGTCGCTGATTATGAATGTGAAATCAGATTTTCAATGTTCAAAATGGCGGCTGCAATATGGCGATAAAAAATTTTCTCAATTTTTCAATTTTTCTAAAAGAGTGTGTACAGGGGTTTTTGCGGTCGCTGATTACGAATCTTGAAGTTAAGTTTCAAGGGTTATCTGAGGGTTAGAGTATTTTTACCTTCATTTAACCTTCTGAAGGTCACATTCTTATAATTTAAAATACCTAGGAAAATTGAATTATAAATAAAAATATGTTATGACGTTGTTATTGCTGTTGAGACTGCAGATTTAATTACTGATTATTGACAACACCGTATATAAACATTGGTGTACACAGATTCTAGCTCCTAGCAAACATAAACGGGTCCATGTTCACCATCGACAAAAAATACCGATCCCCTATTTTTAGTCACCGCGCATTTATTTCAATTAAGCATCTGGTGAATATCTGGTGAATTCCGATACTAGTTGCTAGCAGCAGGAACATTACCTTTGTGCTTTTCCGTTCAAGCGATTAGTATTGGATAGCAATAGTCTGGACAGATAACAGACACTCATTATAGCATTGGCAGCATTGAGGCTGTACTGACCTCAAATCTATCTTTGTCTATGTTTGCCTGTTATTACTACATTTGCAAAGCAGGGTTGAAGCTCCTGTGAAGAAGTTTCCATTCCTAAAAAGTCTAGAGAACTAAAAGTCCTACATTTACTCCATGTTCTTCCTCTATCAAATCCCTGTGATTTAAGAAAGATACTGTGGTACACAATTATTCGCCTTATAGTCACTGTTCTAGGTTTTCTTAAAAAATAAATTTTTGAATGCAACTTCAGCCACACATTTACATAAAATAGTCTCATTGAATTCATAACGTCGGCCCGCAATATCGAATCTCGATCATCTTCGCACATGGCGCCAACTTGATCGAGTAAGTGGTTGCCATCGACGAGAACGGAAGGAAACTAGAAAGAAAACGACTGGCGGAGAGAAAGAGAGCCCTCGTGTACCGTGGAGGAAAAGTGCAACCAATAATTTTATTTTCCGCGATAAAGCACGCATCTCCGAAAGAGCCGAACGAAGAAGAGTAAGCGAGGCAAAAAATGATAGAGAGAAATAATGGCCCTGAAAGAGGAAGAAATAAAGGGGGGAAAAAAGGAAGAGGTCGACAGAATGAGGAGGCTAGAAACGAGCGAGAGGCGTGTTGTAAAACGGAGAGGCAAAAGGCGCTGTGCTTGCGGGGAAAGCCGCGTATCTTTAGTGAGTAAACAGAGCGTCTTATGAATTTTAAGCAGCGAAAGCTCCGCATATCGTGCCGGCAACAGGAAAGCGTTTTTCTCTTCTTTGAAGCACCCACGGAGGAGACTTTTATACGCCCGCTGGTATACGCGTTAAGGCCGCACGCGACCCACGACTTTCCGCAAATTAGACGCGCGAAGGTCGACTTCCACCAACTAACGTACTTTTATAAGTAAAGCGAGTGTTTCTTTGAGGGCGACCTTTTCCTTCTTTTTGTCCGGGGCTGACAAAGAGTCTTGTGAAAACGTATTGGATGCCAGTTTTAAAATATTTAGCTGTCGCATATCCTAATTCCTATATCAGAGATATGTAGGGGACGAGAAACGTCCCAATCTCCATTTAATTACAGGGGAAGTTATTAAGTCTTGTAACATTCGTGACATTATTACTTTTGTTTCCTGGACACCCCAGTCGGGCGCCGATACTCAACTCTCTAAATTTGAATCAGCGAAAAGTACTGCGAATCAGCGAATATACGCTGGTTTGCAGCGCAAAAGCGGTCGCTGAAGTCCTCAGTGATTGCTTTCGCAGTACTTTTCGCTGATTCAAATTTAGAGAGAAGATAGTGGAAAAGCGATCTATGAACTATATATTCGCATGCTCATGATGACATGGGTCATTTATTTCAACTAAATGGTAGGTGGAATTAAATGTTATACATTTGATCTACCAACGAAGCAAGTGGATGTATCGTCCAATCCGTCCAATCAAAAAAATTACCTGTCTCATCCAAAGTCGTTTCTCGCGTGTAGGGAAAGGGTAATAAAAATATAAAAATTCACTGGATCTTGAAAAGTGTAACGAAAGATCTTCAATCTTATAAGAAACCACTGGGGGCCTTTCAACCCTTCTTATTTGAAAATATCCACGTCCACATCATTGAATCATGGAATCCAATAAAATTTTTTCCGTCTTGCGACTGAAACAAAGGAATTGTCTTTCAGTTCTAAATTCGACATGGATTTGTACTATTGGAAACTTCCGACATTCGCAATTACATAGAACCTCTGCAGGATTCATTCGCCCATTCTTTGATGCGATGCTGCGTAACATCTAAAATTTCACGCTGAATTGTTCAGACTGCTAGCAAGATCTCATGCGCGAACATCACGTCGACTCATTAAATGTCTCAAAGTCTTTCAATGCCGCAGAGACAACTATTTCTGCCTTTCGTAAGACCGAATATTCTGTTGGTGTATTGCTCAGATAAGCAACATCCTTGACAGAATTCCACATGGACCATCATCATGCCCAATTGTACACTCGAATTAGAATTTAATAAATGCCTGAACCCTAACATTCGTACACCCAATATTCTAAAACTTCAGCAGCAAATTTTGATCTGCAAATTTCTCAATGCTTATAGAAGTTCGTAAACTTAATGAACGTTCTTCTAAGACACATGGAAGCCATCTAACTAAAAAAAAAAGAATACTCAAGTTTCCCAATTAGCGGCTTCCCGACAATGTTTCACCGACAACTTTTCATGTACCACCATCGGCACGACGGTTTAGATGTCAAAACAAAACGGTCTGCCTCTGAGCAGCCGAATACCATGATAAACCTCCTAATTAATCGGGCTCACCTAACCGTACCCTGACTGTTCCCGTGCTATCTTATAACGTCATCGGCGCAAAGATGCTCTTGTCGTCCCAATGAGAGTCGGTAAAATACAAAACAGACGCCGTAAGACACCGTACTACCATCCCGTCTCTCATTTGTCTTTGACTCGCTTATTCGGAAACAAGCGACATCGTGGTCCCTACCGTTTAATCGTGTGCGCTCACTCCCACGGTAAAACAACCTTATACGAGGTGGAGCTTCGAGATGAGAAAGAAGCTGGAAAGCTCGTCCTCGTCAGAACGCGCCCACTATTAACTCATTACGCAAACTTCTCCGTATTATTATCATATTCACTTTGAGTTTGCGCAGAGTGTACGTAGGTGAGTTTCAGAAGACAACAAGAAGGAGATCTTCTGACGAAAGCTACGAACGTGACGTGTACCTATGTGGGAAAAAAACGGTAGCGGTTTACAATATCCAATTATGCTTTTCTTAAAATACATCGATATACTTCAGAATGATAAAGGATCGGTCGATGATCGGGTGAAATTTGATTTGGAACTGACAAACAAAAATGAAATCAAACTGGATACGATCACTGAAGGGTTTTATAGACATTAATATGCTCCAGAAATACTCTTTTTGGGCCTACTTTTTGGACCTCTATCCATACATATCTTACTGTTCATGTACTGTATTGCTGTGCCATGGCTACATCTTTAACATATTCATAGTTTAAAGAAGTTCTTCTCTTCAGCTACGTCTACCCAATAGAGAAAGCAGAAAAGGAAGAACTTATTGAAGCAAGATTACTTTATTGGGAGTCAAAATTATTAGAATTGCAAAGTGCCTACGTAAGATGACAACGTTATATTCTAAATATTCACGTGTATGGTAATTTCGTTTAAAAAAAGCAAATCATTATTGAACATAAGCAACGATATAGTTATATTAACTCGTTACTAGAACTTCTTCGCATTATTATCACATCCTCTTTGAGACTATGCCAAGATGATGGAACGAGCTTGAGGGTGCGAAGAAGAAGGAGAAGAAGAAGAAGAGAGACAAAGGGATGTAACTGACGGCGAGAGAAACTAAAGAGTAAGCGGAGGGAGAGTTGTCGGAGGGTGGTGCGCGCCCGGCATTGTTTCGAACAGACGAAGAAGACGAACATACACGTACGTATACCCACATACATCCTATATTTGGCACATACGGAGAGCATCTTAGAGCTTGCACCGCGCGCCACACTTATAAAAGGGAACTTGCTGTGCGAAAGCAGCCATCTTGCCACAAACTTGACTCGACCAATCAGCGACGAGGCTGTGGTCACCGTTTTACTCTGCTTCTCTCTCATTTTCTCTTTACTCTCTCTCAATTTCTGTCCTCTCCTTCGCCTCCTCCTCCTCCACCTCCTCCTCCTCGTGCTCCTTCCCCTCTGCCTCCTCGTTCTGTCTCTGTTGATCGCACTCCCTCGCATGCACCAATGGCTGTGTACGTGTATAGTGCACCGGCAGTGCACCCTTTAATTCTAATCAATTTACCCTGGCAAGCCCAAGCCAGCCGTACGCGAAGCGGTCGCATACTGACGAAAAGGAGAGGCGAAGGGAGAAGAAGGTCTTCTCTGGTGCCGCACCTCTTCGTCTCTTGTGTAGTACAATACGAAATAATTACAGCGAGATTAATTGACCGAAGTTTCGAAACGTTATTACGCGTAATTATTGATAGGAAATTCCAGGATTTGAAAATGCCGCATGTTACGCAGGCTCTCTATGTTCGATTCGTGTTGGGATTTCATATTCCACTGTAATATAGATTTATGACAATATTCCTCAATGGCGCTTAAATCGTTAAAATGAATGAAATTGCTGGTACAGTAACGCAGTTGCTTGAAATTTTGCAGTGTCGTCGTTTTACATTCGGCAGTGGTACTGCCGAAATGAGTTCATTACAGCGACGAAAAAATAGTTGATTCAACAGAACGATTTTGGTTAAGTCGACTACTCTTAATTGCATGATTTTGTAGCTGTAGAAACTGTATACATTATACGTGACGACATCTTATAAACCTATATGATATATCAAAAAATATAGTTATATAGCCTCGTCGACCCATACTGTAGGTTGAATCGAAATATTGAATTTGGTCAATCGATAAAAACATCACCATATGTTTCTTTCATCAAAAGTCCACGTTTCACACCACAATATAAACAAAAAATGCAATAAAAAACATTTAATCATTACATGAACCATTTAGAATAATTAAGTTTAAGTAGTCATTTGACAAGTTCATGCTTATTCAATTCCTAAATAATTCTTCAATCCCAAGTAAAGTCCGATTCTCCCGTACCCTTCACGAGGTAATAACTGAATTGTCTATAAGAACTCGCTAAAAAATATTTTAATTTCTATGAGGGATGTAGCTCATCCGAGCTACATTTTTGATGTAGGAAGAGAAATATGAACCACGCAGAGCGGGAATCGAGCATCTACGAACAATTTCGCATCCGATTGAAGAATACCCATGGCAACTCTCTATAGCATCACACTCAAACGCAGATTACACTAAATGGATTCTGACATGTATTATATATTCGGGATTTCAGAATCTTGATAGAGAATCGGAATTTTAGAATGAGAGATCGCTTCAAATTGTACAACACTTTTCAACCTATAACCTTTTCTTATGGTATTGATGACTGACCGTAGTATCAGGTTTATGTTTTTTCTTAATATCTGGCTGCAAAAGAAGAAATATCGGATGGACTTGGCGTGATTGAGTGTCCCGCAAGTCCAACTAGGTACAGAAAATTGTCCATTCATCCCGCACCAGATGTTTCGTTCAAGTCTCGCCAGTCTATATGTATCGTTTAGGCGGTCACTAACGTCAGTAGTTTCTTTTGTTGTGTTTAAATGTATATAGCACATTTGATTACTAGTTGATTGTTCAGAATTGAGCTCTTTGTAGCTTGAACGTGGCCAAAAATCTGCAATATATGTGCAGGCAGGTGATGTTCCTGACTAGCAGTGGCCATTAATGGATACCGTATAGTCTCAATGCAAGACAACGTGGCAGGATTTTTAACGATTGAACCTGCTGCTGCCAAGCAGAGCTATGGCTTCCGGTCACTAATTTCTGGCACGAAACACGTCGCGGATTTACGTAAACGTCAGGTTTACAACCCACACACAAGTACGACACCTTGGTTCATAAAGCATTTATATTATGATGTAATAATCGGGGGATGTCAATGCATGGAACACAATGACGATACAAAGTTGTACATTTGTATGCGATAAACATACAATCGCATAACCTGTAAAGCATTTAAGATGTTATTTCGAGGTCTTTTCCAACATTCAATTAAAATAATCAAGGTTACATACATAATAACAATAAACAAGAGCACCGCGTAAGTCTATAGCTAAGTCTTGTCGGAATTAATGGAAGAATCTGGAAAGTCTGTAACTATGTCTTCAGAGATCTCGCTTACACGTTTCGCAAAAGTAAAAAACGTTTCGTGAAGGACTGCTCGCTCGAAATGGGGGCAAATAATACCTCTTAAGACTTTTTAAATCCATAATAAATAAAACTCTTCCTTCTCCAAAGTTTATTTTTTCAAAAGCAATACACTTTTTCAAATATAAATATGCAGTTACGACAATTAACAATCAAATCAATTTAGTGTGGTATAAATTAATATGTGCTACAAATTTAACTAATGATGAATGAATTAACAAATATTCTAACGCATTGTTTCCTTGGTTCTTGAAAGGAAGGGAATTCGTGTCTATTTTTTTTTTCAAGTGCAGTTTCGTTTCTTTTCTATCTTCCCCTCTTTTTGTCTTTGTATCTGTCATATATTGTATATATATCTCATCATATTGCGTCTCTTTTATAATGATGTTCAATCGTGAGCTACACCGTACACAAAATCACGGGCGGAACTTTTTTATTGGGCATTTTTGGGTCTACTATACAGGCAGGGAACATGGAAATTTGATAAAAAAAAACATATGGCCATTTTGTTTTGTTTGAATGAACGAATTGAATATTTCGAACCAACTTACAGTACAGGTCGAAGTGCAGTGACGATACGAAATGGAAAATCTTATCAAATTTTAATTAAATTCATTATCGATAAAATGTGTGTGACATTTTTTTAGGTCATGAATGGCAAACAGTTAAAACAGAAACAATTCATCTATGAAAAAAGGTCCAACCCGTTGATTGCGGCAAAAATTGGAAACAAGTATTACTGGTTACCCTTCTTGCAATTGCAGTTGAACGTGTTTCACTTGTGAAGGAGCTCGGTATAGTAAAAACGAGTTGAGCAGCGCGCATAAATATATATATAGGTATTAAGAATTCTAGAACGGATTTTACTATAGGCCGTCCAGGGGCAGTTTGAGGTCTTAACTTACGGACTTTTTACTCACCTGTATTCTGGGCACGCTTATTAATTATATTCGGGTCAGCTATGTCACGTCCAGCACTTCATATTTCATTAATTGTAATGCAATTATATTCAATTTTTATATTTCGGGCCAAACAATATTTTGTAATATTTGCTTTTTTCTTCGTTAACCTGGTAGAAACTCTGTTCAAATGATATAATGAAAAATGGTTTAAATACAACAACAATGCAGATGGTGATAATACGAGCAAAGAATATGATGAAACTTATCAACAAAGTATTGGCATGTGTCACGACGTAATAAATGTCATTGAAGATCATTGTGTCTACAGTGTACATAACCTTATTCATAATAAATGTATATAAAAATATGACAACAATATTGGACAGAATGTAGGCAGAAATTGGATAGAAAATGCTTAGGTAAGTCGTCACAGATGTGACTAAAAACGTTGGACAGAAACTGGGTGCAAATTTTAAAAGATTTATCTAAACGAAGTATCTAATTAATATCAAGGAAAATGTTATATTTCCAATATTAAGGCCAGTTATATTGTCCAGAAACTAGACAGTGAATAAGCAAATTAACCAAAAACTTTCGAATAATTATGCGCAATTTCTACCAGAGTACTGTTATTTTTTAATGAAAAAAAAAATGCTTCTTCAGAGTTAGGTCACTTTTATTTTTCTGTTAAGACTGCTATACAAATTGGAGCTTAAGTCTCGTTTTGATAAATGTTTGGACATTTGTATACTTTGGTTTTTATCATGATATATCTATGTCTATTCTATATGTACATCCAAAATATGTATATACAAATACAATATATACAAATATTATATACATACAAAAAAATAAGTGACACAGAGACGACATCTACATAAACGTAGTCATACTTTCTATAATACGATATATTTAGTACTTATTCCAATGCATTGATTCAACTAAAATTTGGGTACGTCAACCAGAAAAATAGATTGCTATATAGAAATTTCAGCGATTCAGATTATAGCATAATAAAACATCTCTCAAATGAATTTTGAGTAATCAACGTGCTGCTCTAAAAAATCATTAAATACTTTTCAATTTATACTTTTCACCTTATAGGAAGTGACACATAATCGATATGATCGATTTGACCACCCATGCATAATATAGCCATCAATTTCACTTGAATTTAAATGTAAAATCTAAAAATTTTAAAGGTATGTTAACAATTATTTCAATAAATGTTTTCTTTTACATTTTCAGAAATTTCGGCTTTACTGAAGCCTCAATAATGTTCCACGAGCCATTCTCGACGCAATCCAACGTGCACCGCTTCCCTTTCTTTGCGAGATATGTCTTGGAGCGGTTGGGAGAATAATGTTGATATCATGCGTATAAAGTTACCATGTGCAGGAAGAAGCTAATAAAGTTCTCAGATCTACATTACACCTTTACAGTAGGAATCAGACAAGCCGAAATATCATGAATAGATGCGTACAATGGCCCTTTTGACGCAATTCATACGTTTAACATCGTAGTTTCCAGCTCTCGAGTCACGGGAGGAAAAATAAATAAGAACAGATTTCACGTTAAAATGTTAGGTGCGAATGTTTAAATTTCATCTCAAATGTCATGAATATATTTAAACAGTTTATTATATATATTTGTATATATATATATGAGTGTGCGTGTATATTTACAAAATCTAACTTTTCATTAAACTCGTAATGGCTTATTCACTTGTCTCTCATTTAACCTTTTGCAGTGCCCATTTTCTAGAGGACCAGTTTTTTATGAAAATTGATATACAAGGGATTTTGGGGTCACCGATTAAAAATCCGAACTCAGATTTAAAAAATTCAATTATATTACAAATTTTGAAACTGCGTTACAAATCTCATTCCTATACAAGCTTTACTACTTTATATCTACTCTACACAGCGGATTTATCCGTAATGCCAGAAATCACTACAGCTATATGACACTGCGGTTCTTTGAATCCATTCGAGTCCAGAGATGGCTTCGCAAATTTTACAGAAACATGTAGACACGTTAACTTACGTGTGGTTTAAGAAATCGAGAATACAAATAAATGAGAATAAATCTACTCATATCGCGTTCACACTTAAAAAGGAAACGTGTCCTCCATCAGTAAGATTTCTCCAATATTACAATTTTTTGCTGCCATACTGGATCCGCCATTTTGAATGTTGAAAATCCAAGATCGGATTCTTAATCAGCAACCCGAAATTAATTCCCATTACCCAGTTTCATCTCGATTAAGTTTCTTTGAATCCGGTCGGCCATATTGGATCCTACATTTCGAATTTTCAATATCTAATAACGGATTCGAATACATTTTTTCTAATAAGCAATTTGTGGCGTAAAAGTGATCTTCTTTCGGTATTCGTTTATAGATATCAACGAAATCACTGAAGATATTACTAATTGAATGTAATTTTAGTAACAACTCACTTAAAGATGAAAAAAATGATACACTGATCTAGGTGGTATGTCCAGTATAATAAATCTCTATGGAGGGCCATCTTCAAACATTTGGTACGTCATTGATGTGGTATAGTCCGCAAGGGCCAACTAATAATTCGCCATAATTAAACTATATCGTCAATCAGATCAAACTTGTGTTTCAGACTATTTTCCTAATTGTTAGAAGAATCATCCCTTGCAATATTTATTTTACCATAGTTGGATACCTAATGTACATCCCGAACTTGATTCAATCAGTGAATGTAGAGCGGATGATCGGACGACGTGGTACAGTTACTGTCTTTCAACTGACAGACACATCTTATCATGCACCAATTTCATGGCGGTTTCTATTCCCGTATACCCATCAAACAATAGAAACCCTTGAATTTCACCGCACGAGAAGAAACGAAAAGGACGAAGCGCGAATGGGGAATGGTGCGCATTGTGAAACGTCATCATCAGGTGAACACAAAAACGTTATCATTATTCGGATTCACACGCGTGTACGACGATTCGGCTGCTATCCGTCGCGCGTTTGGTTCGTGCCTCGAAAACACAAAACGCCGACTCGCTATAGTGTTTTTTTGTTTGTTTTTTTTTCCTGTTTCTGTTCGATGTTGCTTTTCGTCTTTCTTTATTTTAATGAGATGAGGGTGACGACCTATTCGTGCGACGCATATGGAGCGACAGTTTTCCATACAACATCGGTTTTCATACGACGTGCGGGGCAATTTTTTTATTACCTCAAAAAGCACTCGACTCTTCGTCGACGATGTCGCGATGAGGTCTCCCTCGTAAAAAGGAGCAAGCGACCAACTTGATTCGCCTTCTCTTACACTACCCTCTTTCACCTCCACCCCTTTCGCTTCATCTCGCTCACTCGTTTCTACGTTAAACTCCTTTTTTCTTCGTCGCGGTGTTCTTTTTATCTTTCTCGCTCTCAGTTATTTCCATTTTCGAGATCGTCGTTTTTCGAGTTATTGCTCTCCATCGCGAGTCGAGCAACCGAGGGAATGAGCCGTGCATTAATTTGCTTTACTAAGTATTTTGTGCGAATTAAGAGCTACGTCAACCAACTCCAGGTTTTGCGCAGTATTTCGTTTTTATCCTCTCTCTCTCTCTCTCTCTCTCTCTCTCTCCCCTTCCATTTCCGCACTCTCTTTGTACGACAGAGACGAAAAACTATATATTTTCAGCATCCGCTTTCGGAAGAATGCCGATGTCGACGTCGTAATAATAAGGAATGCAAAATATGTCTTTGAAGGATTCTTATTTTTAATATTTTTATATGTAATTACAGCTTCCCGGTGTTTAAATCTAAAACTATTTTCGTATTCTTTAGCTTTGTCTTTATTTTGGACTAAGCTTGATATAGCGATACATCTTGCTAAGCGATACACATTCTTGAATTTACACAAGTTTTGGTATAACATAATAATATAATATAAGAGTATAGTATAATAATATAATAAAACTGTTATTTCTTCTTATGATCACTTCATTGGATAGTTAAATATGTATAGTATTATATTTTTTAAGTCTTGAATTGGATCGTGTTTCTTCCTGTAGGTTTGCTGTTAGTTGATTAGGGTGTTCCATCAATCTACGCTTGTATTTATAATAATGTGATTTTATTTCTTCTTTTACCGTTGGGATTTTTAAGTCTTTTCTTATAATGTCATTTGGAATAAACCATGGGGCATTTAAGAGGTTCCTTAAAGTTTTTTAATTGGAATCGTTCTATTATTTCGATATTTGAAGTTGATACAGATCCCCATAACTGGATAACCTATGTCCATACAGGTTTGAGTATATTTTTATAAATAAGTTTTGTTTTCAAGTGTTAGTTTTGATTTATTTCCCAGTTGCTTCGGATTTAGTTGTTTTCGCTTAGTCCAGACATGCGATCTCCAAGTCAATCGGCGATCTAACCACATCACAAGATTTTTGAAAAACCAAGAATATATGTCTAAATTTTATGAAAAATTGCAATAATTTATTTATTTATATATGTTTGTCGTAAACAAATAGCGTGAAAAAAAGTATCATTTTTAGAGAAAAATATCGTGGTTTCTGTAACATAGACAGCTGAGACTCAGAAATTTCTTATTCATGTATTCATAATTTCGTAAGATACATATATTTTTTGTAAGCTACATATATAGTTTAAAAATTTCAGAAAATAATTACTTTAAAAATTTGCCTGCCATATTGGATCCACCATTTGGAATTTTGAAAACCTGATTGTAGATTCATAAGCAGTTACCCCCAATTAAAGAATGACGAGACATGAGGCAAATCTGCACAAAGGAAAAATGTGCCATTTGAAGGATCAAGTGTATATTAGCAAACCAAAATTCGCTTATCCCAGGTAGAAATTTAATCTTGGAAAAAGCTGGGCCCAGGATATTTTTCCCTAAATATATCTAGGATCTGGCCTGGAAGATTACCTAGCGCCTATA
>JAPYZR010005760.1:0-10465 GCA_030522945.1 Trichopria nigra
GAGCGAAGCGAGCTACGCGCGATAGCGCACCAGGGGTCCAGGGGGCGGAGCCCCCGGTGGGGTTGGCGGCCGAAGGCCGCAGGGGCGAAGCCCCTAGTTTCTGCTTGAAATTTGTGCGTAATTATATATTTATCAACGTATATATATGCGTTACCTATATATGTATCAATGTATGTATATAGCTGCAAAATGGCGTTTGTCGCATATCGCCAGTAATTAATCTGACTGTTGATTGATTGACGAGGGATTAATGACGAACGGGGCTTCGCAATATTCATCGATGGCCGAGGGAAATAAACTCGCGTGTGCGTTTCGGTATGTCGAAACGTTCTGAATTATGCATTTTTTCGTCTCCTCGTCGATTGTGTTTGAGGTTTTCCATTTTTTAATGCGACATTACTCGCGCGCGTGTGCGGTTTATTATTTATTACTCTGTAAGTGTCCGGCCGCGGGTGTGACTGTTATTTGTTCACGTTTCCTTTCATGATTTACGATTTTTGTGAGTCTGAAGTCGTTCTCTTACATTAGTCTTACATTAGAGTGTACAAATTTCATGTATTTTTTATTTTATTCATGAAAAATGATATTAAATCTAAATTTTATAACTTTTAAATTACGTCAAGTTGAATTTTTATTCGATATTAAAAAATATTGTTCGATAAGGGTGTAAAAGGTGTTTTTTAAAGACCTTAAAATAATACCATTCGATAATGCATCTGGTTTCCAACTGCTAGCAGCAGTAGTCCGCTTGCTAGCAGTCGTTTTCCAGGAACTGAAGGATTACTCCCATCAGCTGGTATTCGATTTTCAGCGGCTAGCAGTCTGTTTGTAACGAGAAACCTGGCAAATATAAACTACATCAAGCGCAAATAAAGGTGTACTTTAAGTAATCGATGTATACGACATATCGAAACTACGGTGCATTAATGGTTACCGTTGCTAGATCGAGCGTAATTGCGATTTAGCATTTGTTTCTTCGTGTACGCATTGTTCGGTATATGATTTTAATTAATCGGACGAGCTAATTAATTCCTTTCTTCTCGTTGATTCGACATACTGTTATTATTGAATTTTTCGTTGGGATTATTTCCTGCTGAATTCCACGCGACTAATATTCGTACTTTGATCGCATTATTTGTAAATGCTGCTGAATATGTAATAGGTTTTTTTTTTATCAATCGTCGACGTTATCACATTGGCGGCGGAAGCGGCATGGTGAAATTACAAACTTAATTAATATACGCGTACGTATAGTCGGCCCGAATGTACAGTATACATAGATGGAAGGAGATTAATAAACGAAACGCGTTTCTTAATTCCGGCGTTATTAATAATGAACTATAAGGGGCGCACGAACAACGCGTTATATAGCCGTAGGAAAAGAAAGCGCGCTCGACAATGGCGGCGTATAGCGAGCGTTATCCGCCTTAATTAACAGTTATCGGACATAAATCGCTGAAAATCAAAACTGCGAGGCTCGATTATCGGACAGTCGCGCGGGTAAACCAACCGACTATCACAATGACGCGTGCCTCGATACGCGCACACGTACGAAACGATACGACACGGCCGAGCGAAGTCGGGGCGACCCAATTACGAGGATCCTATTAACAAATCCGATCAAAAGCGGCCCCGCGAGACGCGTATATACATATACGTACACTGGGACGCGAATTCGTCATTTGTGTTTTTTTTTTGTTCGTTTGTTCGTTTCGAGGTATAATTTTCGTGTACGAATAAATGGGATTTTTGTTTCCCGTAAACAAACTCGTCGTTCGACGCTGCAGCGCGACTGAATGGTGATCGGATAATGCATCGAAACGGCACGTGTATCGCTTTTGTTATTATGCAACAATTTTATTTCCATTATGATGGCGGAGAAGTCGGCAAATGTAAATATATGTTTGTTTTGTACGTAGGAGAAGAATCGAAATAAATTTTGCACAATCGCAGCACGACGAAGTGGAAATTGACGATGAAATTACTGTTTTCGGCTGATATCCTGATGCTAACGCGCGATTCGCGGCAACTAAATTGTAAACACTACCACTAACTGGCGAGCAACGATTGGTTTTACCGATACCGTGCGAGAACTTGGCTGCTAGCATTAATTGTGCACGAGCTAGCAGCTAATTTATAGCGCGTACAAAATATACGAGAAAAAGCAAGAAAATACTTGGAATATACGTTCAAATTGTATAGGATTATTTGAGAAATATTGGTTATTGTAAATATACGTAATTAGTTTGGAAATTAGATGCTAACAATCTATTGCTAGCAAGCATCAATGATGTTTGTACCGGCTGATTTGTAGAATCAAATTTGAAAAACGTATAATAGAGATTGAAATACTATAAGACTCGCATAAATTAGCTGCTAGCATTAAATTAATTAAAGACTTAAATTAATTAAAAACTACACAAAATGTGCGAATTATCCGGTAGAGGGGATCTGACTATTTCTATTATTCTAAATGAATATTAGTTGTTTTATAATTTTGATGCCACACAATTGCTGCTAGCATTACTTACGCATGGGCTAGCAGCGGATTAGTAAAAGACATTTAATGAATTACATTTTCATTAAAGAAATGCCATATAAAATAAATTTTCAACTGTAATGAGGCTTAACCCAGCAGAGGCTTTCCAGCGGTTTGTATTCGATTCTGATTTGCAACCAGAAATAAAGTATCCAGAAGAAATGTTATCATTTTTTTATATTTATATTTCATTACTATTTATATATTTAAATATTTATTCCATTCGATATTGATTATGTTGGCAGTATCGTAAATATACGTCCCGGCAATGACGAATATATCGGGGCAAAACTGAAATCAGGAAGCTATACAATAGACGCGTTCAACGACGACGACGGTACAACGCCAGCCATCCAAGCAGCGACGAGCCGCGCCGCCGCCGTCGTAGGGCACATCCATTAATTAATCATTGAGTATTAATAAAAAGTCGTCTCGGCGGCGAACATTATCAGAGCTCTGGCACATATCGCGTGCTCGCTCGTAGCCCCCTGTGATAAAATGCCCACTCCCCGGCCGCCGCTGTCGCTGCTTTACATAGACGCTCGAACAATCGTGCATTATATATTTTCATGGCTGCTTCGACGCTCCCGCTAAATTCTCTCATCGCAAATTCGGGCCGATATCACGTATACGTGTATACAACAGCAGCGTTTGGCGGACGTTCCCGTGACTTTGTTTGCGTGGTAGAGTCAGGCCAAAGTGTCCTATATACAGAAAATCAAAGGCTACGCCCCGAAGAATGCGCCGCGCGAAGAACGAATGTATAAACGCGCTTCGACTTTTGGTCAAACGCAAAATGATTTTTAATTGCGAATGAGAAATGTTATGACACTCGCATGTGTCGTGTAGTAGACGATCATCAAAACTGAAAGACTTAATTTATTGTTGTTATTGTTATCGTTAAGAATAAGAACGACAGCCAAAAATATTATCGAAACTTCTTAATTGCTCGAAAAAAAAGGAACGATGCTCGAGAGTCTCGAGGATATACTTCGGCGGCTTTTATTCCGGCACGAATACGAGATACCGAATGGACAGGTTCAAACTCGTCCGATGGCGTGACGCCACCGACGCTACGTGAGCCCTTTGTTACAGATTCGTAGAATTTTTTTCGCCATAGAAGATCCCCCTCGATCCCCAAATCATTGACCGAGACTGACGGCACATCGTTCGCGAGATAATTAATTCGAAATAATACGCAGAAACGGCATTTGCAAAAACGAATAAATAATATAAATATCCAGAGATTATCGAAATGGAAGTGGAGTATACGTAAACAAAAGAACGTTGCGGTTGTTCACAAAAAATAAAATTGCAAAACAATTTATTGAATTATCATTAAATAATTTTTGATAATGATTCCAGAGTTTTTAGCGAAGCCGCTAGCATCCGGTTTTTAACTGCTAGCACTCGATCTTTAAGCGAAGCACGAAAATATATAGATGCCAGTAGCTGATTTGCAGTTGCTAGCAGTCTGATTATAAACGCGTATCGAAAATCCCAACGATTTTTAATTCAACATACGTAAGTGTTTTATCTTTTGTCCGGTGTTTTAATGTTTAGATTTATAGTATGTGCGAAGTATAATTAAATTTCAACCAATTAAAATTAAATAAATTAAATTAAATAAATAAAAGAGAAACCAAATGTACCCTTTACTTTTACATAACATGAAATTGCAAATTCATTTCAGAATGCAGTGGATTATTACTAAGTAATATCGATATTGATTGTGGAATGTCATTGAAGCTAGACCCCGGTTTCATACTGCTAGCACTTGATTTTTAAGCCACATGCAAATTTGTAGATAATTGTGGTCGATTTGCAGTTGCTAGCAGCCGGATTATTATAAACGCATATTGTCAAAATGACCGGTTATTTTAAATCAACGGACACTCGATGGTTATTTTTGAGTTCGGTGTAATGTCAATACATAAAAGAAATATGTGAAAAGTATATAAAAGTATAATTAAAAATATCAATGAAAAAATTTAATTTTCATTTAATTAAATTAAATAAATAGCAAAAGAAATGTATCCGTTACAAATAATGTAATTATATAAATTCACTTCATGAAGTTAATCTTATAGACTTGTTGCAACTCTCAATTTACTAGATTATTACTAAATAATTTCGATATTGTTTCTTGAATTCGGATGATGCTAGCAACCGGTTATGCTAGCACTCCATTTTCGAAAGGCAGATGCAAACATGTATATGCTAGTAAGCGATTTGTAGTTGCTAGCAAACGAGTTGCGATTGCACATTGGCAAAATGAACGGTTTTTTATTCAACGGACAATCGATGATTATTTTCGAGTTCGGTGGTAATGCGTTGATACATGAAATACGTAAAAAAAAAGAACGTAACGGGGAGTCTGAAAAATGTGTGCGAGTTGTGCAAAGCACGTAGAACGAAGAATGCACCATAATGAACTCAACGTAATTTTTCGTCCCGGATTAATGTAAAACTTCTCGCGCTCGGCATAACGTACGTTTTATTAACCGCGAGTATTCCACGTCATCTGTACTCGGAAGAATGGTCGTGTGGCGTCTCTATCGCGTCGCCCTGGTCTTTGTCTGCGCGGTAATCAAGAAGTTGACGTTAATTAACGTAGAACCTCGGGAGCGAGATCGAAACGCGTCACTCGTCAGGAGGCAGCAGAGCACACACGCGACGACGGCAGCCGTTCTATATACGTAAGCAGTGCACGGAGAAAATTCGGTTGGCATTAAAGAGAGTGCACTCGTGTTATCAAGACGCGGAAAGAAAGAACAGAGTCACGAGGACACGTAAAGCCGTTCCGCGTTACTTTAATATTCTCACGACGATAGATGTACGACCATATCTCCCGAGCGAGCCAGCGACACGTATGTCGCTACCACGCGCGCGCACGCACACCCACACACACACAGAGAGCCGGTATAGGAGCACTCACACGTGCACGCTTATTTATACCCTCTAGACGGAAGTATGTACACACAGGTGACTGTACATACGTGAGCTCGCGATGGCAGGGGGTGCGTCTCTAGGTGAGATTTTTAGCGCGCATGCGCAAACGCGTTATTAGCAGTCGTCGTTGTATTTAACGAGGAGTTCCCGAGGAATGGTGGTCGTGGTGATGGTTGGTGCTGGTGCATGTCGGTCAGCAGGGACATTTTTTGCAGCTACGTCGGCGTATGCACATACGTATACGCGTGGCTAATATCCGCGATAAACGTGTCGCTGTATTTGCAGAAATATCGCCGCTCGTACTCTTGCAGCTTGGGCTTTAAGCGGATCCCACCATGTACCTGGAGACGATAATAAACGAACTTTGTTGCTTCAACTGTTATTTCATATATATTTCAATTATTTTTCCATTTGTCCCCTGCTCTCGAAGCACGTTTTGTCGACCTTTTTTATTACGAGTTTCGATGGAACTCTTACAATCGAAAATCATTGTTCCATGCATCAGTTCGTCTATTCATACGAGATGTTGGAGCTAGCGGCCAATTCGCAGCCTCCGATGCACAAAAAGTAAACGAATAACGATCGACGGTGACGATAGAATGCAGGAAATCCCTTGCTAGCATCGATGACACTGATGCTAGCAGCCTTTGCAGCCGTTGAATTGTAAGCAGGATATATCGACTTGAGTGATCGGTTGCATTAATGCACCCAAATAATAAGTGCTAGTCTTTCATCACGAGTGTCGTTAATTGGATCGATGAATGGGCGAGTTCCAAACATTGATTGAACACTGTCTGAAATGAAGGATGAATGCTAGCAGTAGCGAGTCGATTGTTAATTTTTAAAAGATGACCTGCATCCATCGCTAATCGACTGCTAGCTACAATAGATCGGCTGCTAGCGGTCGATGTTCTAACATCGGCAACACGGATCTGTGTACTATTCGTCAAATAATTGAATGATTGGTGTATCAATCGTATATCAGCGGTGATAATGGGTTTATTCGCTTATAACAGAAAATGGATCGCATTAAGCATCGCGTGGGTCATTGTCTTTTGAAATTCCTGCCAGATGCATGACAATCGCGCAGCAAAAACAAATTGGCCCGGCGCGTATGTGACATTCCCATTTTGTCGTCGTCTCTCTCTCTCTCTCTCTCTCTCTCTCTCCTACTATCTCTGTCCCTGACGCTCTTGTCTGTTTTCCCCGTCATTTCCTTTGTTTCGTCCCATTGTTTGTCGTATATTGTTTCGTTCTTTATTTTTTCGCGCGGGAGTCCCGCTGCGTGCACCCCTTTGTTTCCATATCTGCATCGCTTCTAGTCCGCGAGCGGTGTCTCGGCGCCTGGTTACTTTTTCTCCGGTGTAATCTCTTTAAAGATTTCTGCATTGTGCGACAGTTTTTCTGGGATTGCGTGGGATAACGGCTTTCTGATTAACGAGCGCTGCAGAAATGCGGGCGAATTTAGCGTTTGATAAATCGTGGGGAGGATCCAAAGGATTTTGTTTTTCGTGCATCGGTCAGATCGATGACGTAAAGATGTCGTCGGCTACCGTGAGAAAGAAAGAGAAGAAGAAAAACAAGGAGCTTATATACGAAGTGGAGAGAGAATTCAGGCGACAATATGGAGATTGGAACTTTCTATTGTATCGTCGCGACTTTCCTGCAGGGTAATCGCGCGTCCGTCCGGTGTCCACTCTGCCCGAGTATATAAGTACTTCACGCTGGGTGGAGCGACAAATCACCACCGAGCATTCCACCGCAGCAGCAGGACAACAAATGTACGTTTGACGAGCACGACAGCAATCATGTCGTCGTCGTCGGTGGGTTCGCCGCCATCCTAGAAAATGGAACTTTACGAGCGGCATCATCTCGAGACTTTCCCGCTGCTGCTGCTGCTGCTCTTGAAGCCAACTTCCGGCTTCGCGGCCAACTTTTTCAACAATTACTTAACGCTACCGCGTCCGGTCAAAAACCGTTGCCTACGCGCGAAATTACTCTTTACATGGAAGCGAAACGCTCCCGAGGACACGACGTTTTTCATTCATTTTCTTGCAAGGTCGACCTCCTCTCAGCTCCTCGTGCAAGTTGCCGAAATGACATTTTGTGGTCCGTGGTTTTTCGCTCGCAATTTGCCCCCACGGAAAAGATAATTCTTTGGGAAAACATTAACGAAATTAATTTTGGTTGTCCGTTCGCGGTAATTGGTTTTTAATTGGCTGCTAGCTGCTGTTGTCGCCTGCTAGCACCGGATTTTTAGATACTGGATGATGTTAGTCAATGGATAGATTGTTAAAATCTGCTGCTAACTGCCGTCAACTGGTCGCTAGCAACGTTCCGTTGAAAATATCCAGCCATCGATGTTCGGTTATTAATTCAAGGAAAAATGTAAATTTATCTTTCGCCCGATACGTATATATATAGTCTATAATATGACATACACTCGTGCACGTGACGAATGTTTGCGTACTTTTTAGCATAATAAGTTTCGACGCCAGCCTCGCACACTTCTTTTTACAGAATGCTTCGTAAGGAAAAAAGCGCGCGGTATGACAGATTCACCCGTCCTAATGCATGCGATTGTAATTTTTCTATCGTACGTTATACTTATCAAGTTTCAAACATCGAAGCTTATATTATTCTGAATTTATTATGGTATTATTCATCAACGACTCTATACTGGTTCTAATGATTGAAAAACTTCCCTAGTTCGTGTCAGTAATTTTCCTCTCTTTTTTTTAAATTATTTTTTTTTCATGCATATATTGTAACGCGATTAATACCGACCAGGAGTTTTATACCGGTCGCGTTCAAACTTTGTTACCGGCGTTTTCCGTTCCATCGGGGTAAAAAATTACTCGAATTATTTCGAGAGGGGAAATGCCGTCGTATTTCCGTGTCCGTCGACGGACACATTCCTCGCGTTGCTATACTATACCTCCCGTCGAGTGTGCAACATTATTCCAACGTCGATGGCATCCGACGGATTTTTTTTCAACGCCTGACTTCTCTCGGATATACACCGGCGAATTCGTACGTGTATATACGTTCTACCGTGAATTTATTAAATTGACTCGGATGATGCCTTTTCCCGTATTCCCTTTCTGTCTCTATTTTTTTTTTTCTGACAAATCGAACGAGAGCGAGCAGAAAAACAGATGATAAATTTGGTTTTTGGAGACGCGCGAAGGTATACGGAATGACAGAAAACACGTGATAGAGCTGAGAGAGAGATAGGAGGACAGAAAAGTGAGAATCCGACGAGGGTGAAAAATGCATTGCGCAATATAAAAGCGAACGCGAAAGATCACGGCAGTGCGCGAAATTCAAATTTCCTCCTGTCGCGCTGCGGCAACTGTCGATGTCCTGCTGCTATACGTATACATACAACGGTCGCGAGTACATTGGCGTACACGCGGAATGCGGAAATTCCCAGCCGATAACGCGAAATAACTCGAATTATTTGTCGTTCCATCGCTGAAAGATGGAAATTGCATATACACCTACGGGGCGAATGCTCATTTGCAATGTTAGGAACGTATACACGTGCATGTTATTTCTCAGTTGCGCAACGATATATAGCGCTAATTCAACGGATTGCGCATCCTCTAAACAGGATTTGTTTCTTTTTTTTTTTTTAATTTCTGAGTGTTAATACTTGTCGCGAAATCACGTGGTAAATTAATTAATTAATTAATTAACTTGACATTTCTAGAATTAGCCTTTTTACTTCAGTCTCAGATCTCGGAGTTTAGCGCACCGGTTAGTAGCGGAAACTCTGTGAAGTCTTAGTTTTTATTGTTGATAATTGAAAAAATATGGACTATATCGGTGCTAGCAAATGATTTGCAGCAGCTAATGACCTATCCGCATCCTTCGGGCATGGAATTGCAGCAGCTAGCAGGTAGCTTTCAGCAGCTAGCAAGAGAATTGCAACAATGACGTCCGTTTAATCAATGTTCGCGTTTGCAATGACGATACAATAATATGTTCAATGATAAAAAACGTAATTCTATATCCAATGTTCATCGGAATACGATGAAACTGGATCGCATCGGTGTCGCGTATGCATTATCATAGTATATACGAATCACGAAAGGTTATATATATGTACATACGCGCTGAAGAGGAAACGGAGGCGGAGGTATCGATAAATAATGCACGAGCGATTTCGCCGGTATGGCAATTTGCTGAGATGATGGCGAGACGAGACGCCAGAAAAGAAACTGTCGAGATACATATATACGTATATATAAGTGAGGATGGACTATGAGCGTGACGTCACGACTCGGGAAGAAACGGATAAAAAAAAGGTTAATCCGCTTTATATGGAACGGAAACGCGGAGTAAACACTTCGCTTTATTTTATCGGAGTGCACGCGGGCATATCGGCACAATCGTACATAAAGTCACCGCCGTTGCATTCATTTCACGGTGTTGGAGAGGGAGGGACAAAGTACGGCAATTTTACGATTCGGATTCGTCAGATACAATATAACGGATTACGAGCGCGAGGGGAATCCGTCGCAATTGACAAGTTCCGAATATATATGTATACATTGTATACCATAACGACAAGGACAATTTTAGGCCAAGATTGATCCGATACGACGTTATATCGACTTGGTGACTTTTTGTCGTCATGTTTTTTTCATCGCGACTATTTGGTCGTATTATTACAGTATACAGTTGGTAGCAGATTTGCAGGAACTGAAGATTGCCAGTATAGTTGGGCAACAGAATTTTCCTTTCTAAATTTGAATCGGCGAAAATAAAGATGTGCTTTTAACGAAATGTTTAAACGTTAAAGTAAAGTTTGTCGAATAAAGAATCTGGGGGAAAAAGGATGTATTGTTCTGGATTTTTCATTGTGACCGTATTTACTTCGCCTGACGCAAGGCGGGCGAAGTATTGAATTCACCAACAAAAATTTTTCCGATTCTTCGATTTTGGGAATTTTTTGGTGGAAATCTA